>JADRCO010000420.1:0-34081 GCA_021464525.1 Rhizophagus sp. LPA8_4_AMF | reverse complement strand
GAGTATAAATTTATTTGTATAGCTTATTTGTATGAAAAATTATTGATGATTTTGTTATGAAAATTATATTTAATTTTTAAATTTCAATGATTTTTATATTAAAAAAATTTTTAAAAATTATATAATTAATTAATTTTGTTTACATTATTTGATGTAGATTTATTATTTTTATATAGCTAATAATTTATATTTGCTTAATAAAATTATTTTTATGTAAAAAAATTTGATTCCAAAAATCAGTCTATACATATGAAAAAAAGAATTATTACAAAGTATGAAACCTTTTCAAAATTTGCTAAGTAGCATATTTACCTGCTAAAATCTTAAGATGAATCCTTTAAAATGTTTAAATCTGCAACTAAACTTTTTTTCGATATTTTAATAAAAATGTTGCAAAACGTTTTTTTGTATAATATCATATAAAAAAAAAACGTTTCGCAAGAAATGAAACCATTCTAAGAATCTGTACATTTAGTAGATGATTCAATTACAACAGAAGATATATCACAAAAAAAGTCACCTATAATAGAGTTTGAAATCGGTTGCATTTTTGAAACCAAATTTAAAATAGGTGCAATTGGTTTGACTTTTTTCAAATCAGTTTTTAAAAATCCAATTAAAACTGATTTGTATATTTGGTTTTATACCTATAATTTTGGCTCAAATTTTATAATTCTAGCCAATTTTATGCAAATTTTTTTTGGATTCTAGTGTAATATTATACATCCTAAAAGGAAAATTTTATTTCTTGGTAAAAATTGAAATATTAGTTATACTAACATCTAAGGTTGCTTGCCGAAACTAGGGGATTTTGGCAGAACGGCATATGTGAAACTACCGAAACTAGGTTTTGGCAAGCAACTAAAAATGCTGAAATGCCGAAACTGCTGAAACTGCCGAAACTGCTAAAACTGTTTCAGTGTTTCGGCATAGTAAATCATATGATATACTTATAGTTTCGGCATTTACTATATCTGCCATTATCTGCGGTTTGCAGATTTCTGATCTGTTTCGATATCAGGTCATATGATTCATCGAATGATCATTGATAATCTTTTTTTAAAAAATTTTTTTTTAGGTTGCCGGACGAATAATACGACTCAGACTTTGGAATGTAAGTTTAGAGATTTTTTTTAATTATATTCTTTAAGAAACATTACTAAACGTTTCTTTCTTCTTTTTTTAGGTTATCAGACGAATAATATGACCTGGACTTTAGAATTTAGGTAAAAAGGTTTTTTTTTTAATTATATTATACTCTTTAAGAAACGTTATTAAATGTTTCTTTCTTCTTTTTTTTTAGGTTACCAGACGAATAATACGACTCGGACTTTGAAATGTAAATTTGGAGATTTTTTTTAATTATATTCTTTAAGAAACGTTACTAAACATTTCTTTCTTCTTTTTTTAGATTGCCAGACGAATAATACGACCTGAACTTTGGAATTTAGGTAAAAAGGTTTTTTTTAATTATATTATACTCTTTAAGAAACGTTACTAAACGTTTCTTTCTTCTTTTTTTTTAGGTTGCTGGACGAATAATACGACTCAGACTTTGGAATGTAAGTTTGGAAAAGTGGGGGAGGAATATTAAAGAAACGTTACTAACGTTTCTTTCTTTATTTTTTTTAGGTTACCGGACTCCTTAGATGAACTGGACTTGAAATGTAAGTTTAAAGGGGGATTTTTTTTAATATTAAAGAAACGTTACTAACGTTTCTTTCTTTATTTTTTTTAGGTCACCAGACTCCTTAGACGAACTGGACTTGGAATGTAAGTTTAAAGGGGAGGATTTTTTTTAATATTAAAGAAATGTTACTAACGTTTCTTTCTTTATTTTTTTTAGGTCGCCGGACTCCTTAGACAAACCAGACTTGAAATGTAAGTTTAAAGGGAAGGATTTTTTTAATATTAAAGAAACGTTACTAACGTTTCTTTCTTTATTTTTTTTTAGGTTGCCGGACTCCTTGGACGAACCGGACTTGAAATGTAAGGAGGGAGTAAGAGATTTTTTTGAATATTAAAGAAACGGGTTTAACATTTCTTTATTTATTTTTAGGTTGCAGTACTGTAACTTTTTACTAATAAAATAAAAATATTAACAATAAACTCTACTTTTTAAAACACTTTACAAATTCGAAATTACAATTTTATAATAATTTATTTATAAACCTGTTAATACATTTAAAACAATAAAAATTTAACTACATATAGATTAATTGGATTATTTGAAATTATTACAAAAAAATGGTAAAAAGATTAGAGTGGCGAAACTATGCCAAAACTCATATAAAATATTAGTATCAGTTATGCCGAAACTATGCCAAAACTTACTATAGAGGTTTCGCAAATTTTGGCAGTTTTGCAAGTTTTGGCAGTTTCACAAGTTTCGCAGTTTTGCAGTTTCGCCACTATATAAGGGGTTTCACCTTTCGGCATTAGGCCAAATAAGTTTCGGCAAGCAACCTTACTAACATCCAAAAAAGGAAATTTATGTGCTGATTATTTAATTCTGGCTGAAATTATTATAGTTACATGATACAGATACTGGCATAAATTTTTTTTAATATTAAACCAGTTTGAACACCCAATTGCATCCGCTTTAAACGTAAAATAGTTTTCATAGTATTTATTCAGGTTAAACTGAATGATCAGAAAACCAGTTAAAACTGAATTTAAAACTGGATGGTACATCTTGTTGCAAACTCTAGCCAATAAGGTTAGTGCATTAATTAATGATAGCATCTCATATTTATATATTAATAAATAATCATAATTGTACTTTCTTTTAGCTAAAGTTGCAGGAATTTATGGAATATTGCTACTGAAAATGTCCATTTTTTGAAATAAAAAAGTGCAAAGTGGTGAATGTGACATATGTAAGCCAATTAGAAGTGATGTGAATGTTTTTAAGGAATTAAGAGATTTACCTGATCCTATTTCTGAACCTGATGATCACTATATTTCATTTTTAGAGACGTATGAAAAGAAAATAACAGAAGAATATTATTTTTCTTAACAGAATAGAAAACTTAGAAGCATATTAAAAGGTGTAGAAAAAAAGGAAGAAATGGTATGGACTTTAGTCTAACTGCTCAATATGAAAAAGTGTAAGAATAATTGTAAAATCAACAAACTTCGTATATTATATGCTTATCATAAAATATCAAAGAAAGAATTTTGCTTACTTCAATCTTTTCTAGAATTAATAAAATATAACCTGTGGCATTACATTTAAAGGTATTTTTGAGTTGAGTTTTTCTAAAAGTAGGAAAGAAAGTGATATAGATGTTAACGAAGATAATGAAAAAAAAATAATAATGAAGATATAAACATTAATGAAGATGGTGGAAAAGAAAGTAATAATAGAAATGATTTTATAGCTGAATTATTCAAAATAGTACAAATCAACAGGAAATATACTTGTACTTTAGCTATTGAGAAACTATACTTTGTAACTAAAATTTTTTCTTAAATTTGTAATATATGTGGCATATCAGAGGATTTAATACAGGTAAAAAATAAGTTACTATATTGCAAAGAATATCATATCTTGGCTGGAGAAAAAAGAAAAGTGGGAAAAGGATGTACTTTGATGGTGATAATAAAAATAACAGAAAAAAACGTAAAATAGGAAATTAAAATATATTTGTCTAAAGTATTTGATAATATGTAAAGTGAGTATTCTAAGTATTGTTGTATTTGAGTTATCAAGTAAAAAGGAGAAAGCATGTTTTACATTTGGCATCATAAAATTTTGATTAATCAAGTATATATATATATATATGTATATACTGTATATGTTTAATAGCGTTATAATATCAAGAAATGATAATATAATTATATTATTAGTATATTTAGTTATAGTTACATTATTTTATCTATTTATAGTTATATTATTTTATATGATATGGAGTCTTTGTAATAGAAAGGGGGGAAATTGCTAGAAAAAAAATTTTTTAAGTTAATATTAAATCTGAACTTTTTATAACTAATAAAACATATTTGGCATATAAATATAAAATTAATTTTTTCTGGTAATTTCCCCCCTTTCTATTGCAAAGGCCCCATATATTATTTTATATTTAGTTATTTCATTTCTAGTTTATAGTTAACGATATAGTTTAGTTTGGATAAATATTTAACTGATGGGTAATTAATTAGCCGATAGGAAAAAGAATAAGAAATAGTAAAAATAGTTCTTTAGATTCTTTCTTTGCTTTTCTTTATTAACTTCGATTATGAGTAATTATAATTTATACAAATATTACATCATTATTTACACAAAGAAAAGACAGATCTTAAAAAAAGAAAATTGAAGAAATAATAGATTGAAAATGTAGTACAAAAATGTAGTTAATATAAAAAGGTAGCATTTCTGCCTTTCCTTATAGTAAGCTTTTGCTAGTAAGCTTTTGCTTCAGTAATAGATGGAACTTTAGAAATCAAAATAAATAAAATATTAATTATTGAAGGTCACATAAAATATGCTTATGGTTTAACTGAAAGTTAATTAATATTAATAAAAGTGAAGTATAGTGGCAAAAGCTATTGCTGTTTGTAAATAAATAAAATATTAATAAAAGAAAATATAATATGAGAAAACTCTCAAAGTTTGTTTCTAAAGTGAAAGAAAGGTAAAAGAAGGAAAACATATGAAAGAAAAGTTAATAGTATTGTTTTTCTTTATTTTTTGAATTGAATAAGACAAAGTGATGGAACTTCCTGTTTTCGCTTTACAGTGTGTTAGCATATATCTTACTGGTATCATTTATATATATTAAGTAATACAAAACATGCTTTAATAAATAGTAATATGATATATGATTTACTGTTATGTGATTAAAATTTAACATAAAATAAAATTTATATTTAAGCTGTAATTAAGATTAGCGGTTATAAGAACCATTTTTTTGCTTTAAGGATAAGAATAAATTTCTCTTATATGATAAATCATGTTTTAAAAACTGATTAATTCCTTTTTTTTTTAAATTTTTTATATAGATTTTTTCTTTTTTTTTGTTATAAAATTTTTTGTTATAATTTTTAGTTTAATTTTTCTTATTTTGTTTTATTGGTCTTACTTACTGGTCTTTTATAGAAGGTATGAAGATTTTATTTTATTGTTAGCTGTGAATAAAGGGATATTATTCATAAGTACTGAGTTAAATTTAATTGATAGAATTAATTATTATGAAGTGTATAATAGTAAAAAAAGTAGCGAAGCTAGTCAAAAGATTTTTGATTTATGCATTATTTTATTTATAAACTATGTAAATTAGTAGTACACTTTTTTTTATTTTTTTTATTTTTGTATTTTTGAAAATTTTAAAAAAAGTTATTGTGTAGTAGGTTCTTAAGATTTTTAATTTTGAACATAAAGCTATATAGCTAAAAATAGTTATAATTAATCATTACATTACCTACATAGCTGAATTATCTCATTGACAATATACAAATAAAGTTCTGATAGAAATAACAAGTAGTTTATAAGATAATTATATTATTTTAGTTTAATTGTTATTTTTACACTAATATATTAAACATTTAGACTTCTCACTTACTGTAATAATCTTATAAATACGCTGCAGAATAAAAAAAAAATAATTAATATTTTATATATTTATTGAATTTTTTACAGATGAAATATTTAAATATAATATAAAATAAAATTATACAATTATTTTCATATTTAATAATTCAATTTAAATAATTTTTTTTTAATTTACAATTTTTTTTGGGATTTGTTTTTTATCACACTTATGATATGTTTTATTTCTATAATATATTACATATAAAAGTCAAAAATAATATTCTAAACCCTTTTTGACATATTAAGAAAATTTGTAGAGCGGCCAAAAATATGTATAGTATAAGGTTTCTTATAATATATAATATATGTATAAGGTCTCATGCCAGGATTTTTTAAAAAATGGAAAATCTAACAAAGTCACATGATCAAAATGATCAATATAATAAATATATAAAAATTGCCAAATAAGGGAGATGCAATATATTGCAGGTACAAAAAAAAATATATTCTATTTTTTTTAGATTTTTATAAATAAAAAAAAAGGTTTATTAAAATTGGTAAAAACTTTTTTAATAAATAAATTATATATTATTTTTAATAAAAGATATAATATTATGATAAAAGTTATATTGTAATATTTAATTGCAGAATTTAACCTTCTATTTTTATTAAATCAGATGATTTCTGGTACACCTTTTATCAAGATCTAATATATATATTATATTTATTTGGTTGTTATATTAGTTATCAAAATCTGCTATATATATTTTATTATATTTATATAATAGTTATTTTTTTTAATTTTATAGTGCATTTACAAATTAATTAATACAAACAATAGTAATCTAATACATTATATAAAGATAAAAACTATGCTATATTAATTTAAAGAATTTGCAAACCATCTGTCATCTATAATGATCTCATCTATATACTGTCAATTAGTTTGTTATTCTGCGTAAATAAATCATATGATAAAACAGATTTTCTTATATATAGTAGTTATTGATTATCAAGATTTAATTAATTTGATATATATGTTTTATAAATTAGAATTGAAAGCACTGTAAAAGTAACAAAAATAATAATAAATCACATTATATTAATTATATTAATTTAAACAATAAATATGGAAATTTATATAAATTATAATAATAAATTATATGTTAAACTGAATTAATTATATTGATAGCATAAATTCTATATAATAAAATATGTGGTAAATAATAATTATTAAGTAGAGAGGTTGAAATATCACTAAACTGCAAAGCAGTTCAGATGATATTTTAATCATATATCTAATAACTGTGTTATTATACAGATATCTAAGATCACATTCCATATAAAAAGTATAGGTATTTTACCTATAAAATCTAAATAAATGCATTAAAAATATCAAGATATTTATGCAATAAATACTTTATCTAAAAAATATCAGTATGTTAAAAGTAACATGATTCTATTTGGCTGTATAATAATGTTATATATGAATCCTGGTGATGTTAACTACCTGTTATTTTAAGTAATTACCTTAACAGTCAGTGGTTATGTCATTTTTTTTATAATTATTAATAAATGATGATTTTTATATTTATATTAATATAAATTTTCTTAAGTTATATATTATAAAATTTTATATATTTTTATTTTTTAGGATTTATTTTACTTATTTAAATACCTTTTTTTTAATACAATATTTATATAAAAAATTTATGTTAAACTAACTTTTATAGTAATTTGCAATTAAAATTGTATTTATATAAAAAAATTGGCAGTTTAATATTGGCTAATTTTTGCTATTTAGATTTATTATAAAATTTATTAAAGAAGCTTGCTTTTTACTTATTAAGTAAACTGACTCCTTATAAAAAATTACATATATTTGTATATTTAAAAGTAATACTTACCTTTTACTAATAAGTTATATCTGAAGGTTAAAACTATAAAAATTAGCTTAATATAAATTTTTTATATAAGTATTGTATTAAAAAAAGGTACTTAAGTAAAAGGCATAGATCCTAAAGAATAAAATATATAAAGTTTTTATAATATATAGTAACTTAAAAAAAATTGGGTTAATATAAAATATAAAAAATCATTAGTTATTAATAATTATAAGATACTTCTAAAAAACATGACATGATCACTGACTGTTAAGTAAAAATCAATTATAAATTCTATATATAATATTTAGAGTTCTATAAATATGCAAAATTAAACAATTGAAAACTTTTAGTATTTCAAAAATATGCAAATTAATTATCTTATATAGTATAAAATTTCTCAAAATTAAAGTATCTTGGTACTTTACATATATAAGAATTTTTTGGGTTCTCTATCATTTAGCCAATATGCTAGTAAATATATAGTAAATGTTTTTACAATAGTCTTTTATAACAAAAAATAATATAAAAAAAATATATATAGTAAATGTATTTTTGAAGTATATTTGGCTGTTCTGCAAGTTTCCTTTTTTTTGTTACCAATATTACCCATCTTTAGAGAAATGAACAATAAACAAATGAGCAAATTAAATATATTCCTTTGCTTTTTTTATTTGCTTTTAAAATTCATTGAAATATTATTATATACAGTATATGGATATTTTTATATAATGTCTTCTCAGTTGTTCAGGTATTACATCATTTATCAAAATAATTTTATAATTAAACTTAATTCAATATAATTTTTCATTAATTCGGGTTGACCAAATAATTTGTTGAAATAGAAATCCGTTAAAATTATCGGAATTTTTAGAAAAAAGAATTAAATATTATAAAATTTTACTATTAATTATAGTTACTAAAAAAGTTTTTACATTTAATAAATGTGAAACATTATAATTAAATCATGTTGAATACGAATACAAGGAGAAAAAGAGGCTAAAATAATTATTAAAACTTTAACTATCTGAATTTCATGTTATTAAATGATTATAATGTGTTTGATGATAGAATACTTTGATGATTGGCAAGTTATTTCTTTCACGTATTCCATACTCATTTTTTGCTACTAAGTCTCCAATTACTTCTGAATAAATTGTCCAGTAAGTCCTTTTTCAACATATATTGAAAAATACTGAATAATCTGATGCGCTATTATGATATTGATGTGCAATTTTGCCGTCATACGCTATCATATTACTATTACTGCATTTCTAATTATCTCTTACTATCTTGGAATTCTTCTGCACATATTTAATAAACCAATGATATTGTCTAAAACCTTTTGCCTTTGTGCAATGCCTGATATTCCTCGGAGTTCTTCGGAAACAGGGAATTCCTCCGCTTTATTATGTAACACATGATAAGATAGTAAAAAAATTGAAACACAGATCCCATCAGAACTATAGAACAGAAAGTTATCATCCTTCTTTCCATTGTTATTTGGTATGATAAATGGATCAAGATTTGAATCATTGACAAATGAAAATATATACTCCACCATTCAAAATTATGAAATGTATTTGACTTGAGAACCGAGAGTCGAGAGTATATTTTAAGACGGAGTATTAAATCAATATTAATGCATATTTTAGTTTCAAAAATCGAAGTACCTTATCTGCATTACAGAAGACAAATCGTAGTGAAACATAATCAAAGGCTCAATGAAGGAATTAAAATTTCAATTAATCAGTTCAATTTTAATCGAACTGATAGTAAATGAACATATTAAATTAAAAATTTATTTTTGTAAAAACATGGAATTTTCGATCCTATATCACATGTTGATCCTTTTTTTCGATTGGATAATTAATCTTGTGTGACAACCTTAAATAATAAACTTAAACGTTTATAGTGAAACATGTGATGACGTTATTGACGTACAATTCATATTTAAATTACTGTAAACCGAATCGAAAATGTATCGTTGTCTCATGGCAGATGATTCTACCTATATATTCATTACATTATTGTGGGAGATGCCCGAAAATGTCCGATCAGTACGATAATCGACTCATTTGTTTATCAAATAAGAATGTTTATCAAATATTGAGAATGCAAAGAGAATTCAAGAAAATATGAATTTAAAAATCGACGATTTTTTTAATTGTTTCGATATATGTTATTCTAATTTTGATTTCTATTTTTATTTATTTATTATTATTTTAAGTCTATCATCTATTGGATTTTAGGATCTTTAAACTATGTAACATTAATTTTTTTTATATCATAATAAATAAGCGCAGTATCGACATCAAAAAAAAAAGTTTCAATAATGCAACTCGGAGTTTGTCAGATCAAGATCGATATGCTTTGCAGCGATTAAATTTTTTTCTGTGACAAAAAGGAAGGATATCACAGAATTGTTTCTTTAATAAGTGTTAATCGAGTTAATTTGAGCGCCAAGGTTATACCAAAATTAGCAAAGATGAAAAAATTGTGACAACAATATTAAAAAAACTATAAAGTAAAATCCCTATTTTGAAATAGTGTACTGCAAATATCAATTGATTTTTCTATATAATGACACTATTCCGCATTTCACTAAAGCGCAAATTTCTTGGCGCCAATGGAGAACACTGCGAGAATACATTCGCAACCACCGTTGTCTATAATTACCAACGTTGACGACGACATTATTTCTGAAGAACCTTACGATAACGAGTTAACATTAACAGGCGACGAACTTTTTAGGGCTGTTCAAAAAGTTACATCAGAAAATGAGGACTACAAAAAAGTATATAATGAATCAGAGTTTGGTAAACCGGGGCTAGAAAAATCAGCAGAGATTTCGCTTAAACCCAAAAGACTTTTACCTCGACTAACATGGTCTAATATAAATAAATGTTACGGCTACCTTATGAAAAAAGCAACATGGCCAATGGCAAAAAGAGTAATAAAAGCGGCCGTAGCTTATTGGCTTGCTTATGTAATTGATCTTATCGTACCTGTTATGCGAGCAATAGGTTCTGGTACTTTCTTGGCCATTGTTATGGTTTGCTACTTTCAACCCTCAAGAACTTTTGGCTCGCTATTTGAGGTGAGAATTAAAAAAAAAATATTTGTAAAATAAAAATTATTGAATAAATTAAGAGTAATTATTAATAAATAATAGAGTGCCGCTTGGGGAATTATAGCGGCATTTATGGCAACAGTATGGTCTTTAATTGCCATAACAATATCTAATGCATTACGTGAACCGGGCCAAATGTTTGATATTTCTGCTACAATTGTACATGTTTCTTTCTTAGCAATCGGAACATTTGTTTTATCATATGATAAAATTAAATGGCCACCCATGCGTTATGGTGCCATCAATGCTTGCATCATCATGACCTTCTCTTTGACACAATCATACGTGCACCCTGATGATAAGTTCCAGATCATAGTATGTTTTCATTGTTCAATCACATACATAGAAATTCTTTTTATTAAATGTTCTTTTTCATTATTATATAGAAATCATTGTTGATTCCAATGTTGATCGGTCCAGCATGTTCTCTTTTAGTTAATATTTTATTATGGCCAGAAAATGCTACCACAAATTATATTCCATACTTGCATGAAACATTACAGAGTTTTATAGATTTACTTGATCAAGAAACTCATTTTTTTCTTCGAGATACTTATAATAGAAATACTATAGCAAATCTTCATAGGACAGTACAAGATAATCTTGCAAATCTTGATAACGCGAAACGAGAGGCTCAACACGAAGTTTCTTTTTCAAAGATTGGACCTGAAGATATATTGGAAATAACTAGACTTGTTAAATCTATGCATATGACATTAGGAGGTTTAGCTTTAAGTGGTGTAATCGAAGAAGAATTAATGAAGGATGGAGAAGAGGGCACAGTGGAAATTAGGATCAACGGTGATGATACAGATCAAACATCTTTTAGTGTAAGTGAACCTCTTTCGCCTACAAGTACCATAGGAACCATTGGAAATGAAGAGGATTTTTCAAATCTTTTAAAAATTTTTAGACCAATTTGTACTGAACTTTCAGAAGCGTGCCAATTGTGTTTAGCAGACTGTATCACACGTGTTGATCATCTTCAACACAATTGTCGCGAACCGTGGTATTACCGATCATGGCCATTTAAACTTAAACCTAGAGCAGATCACAACAAAAATGTTCTTGATGATCCTTTCGGTCACTTACAGGAGGCCATTGCAAAATTCAATTATTCTCGTGAGGAAGCTTTGGATCGTTTGTTCGATGAAACACTGACAATAAGTCCTTCCCCACAAAGATTATTCTTGTTATTGATTCTTTTTGAGAACAGTCTTAGAGAAGTTTCTGAAAGCCTTGGCTTTTTGGTGGGAATAATCAAAGTTCTTTCGACTACGAGACAATCTAAGAAATTTTGGTTTCCTGAAATACCAATTTTGAACCGAATTAGGAATTTCGGTGAAATCGACGAAGATGGTTGGAAAATTTATGAACATAAATCTAGAGAAGAAGAGGAGGAAGAGCTTGGGAATGAAGTTTTTGACCCTGATGTAACTCCTCCATCGAATTCGATTCAAAAATTCTGGTATCACTTATGGCTTATTAGAAATTGGTTCGATAGTAAATATGCAGTATTTGCTTTCAAGAACACTTTAATCGTCACTTGTCTATGTTTACCAGCATTCTTGCCTGGATCTTATAAATGGTTTGATATTTATCGTGGTCAGGTAAAGATTATACAGTAATAATTTTTTTTTTTTTTTTTTTTTTTTTTGTAAATATACAATAAATTTAATCTTAAATATTGTTACATATGTATTTTTCTGTCGTAATAAAAGTGGGCAGTTGTTAGCGCTGTGCTTTCATTTTCACCTACAACTGGAGGTGCGGTTCTTCAATTCTTGGGTCGTCTTCTTGGTGTGGGCATGGGCGCAGTAATGGCATTAATAGCATGGGAAATTACTAGGGGGAACGTATATGGCTTGGCTTCTGTCTTGTTCATATTTTCCCTTCTCCTTTGGTTTGTTTATCTTAATTCAAAAGTATGGACTGTTGGAGGAATTATTATGTTAGTGAACTTTCCCTTGGTCCTTGCAAATGCGTATCAAGCCAGTTATGGTGTTGGTATGCCCGATAACATTTACACTATAGCCGCAAAGGTTGGTTAACTTGTTTTTTACAAGATTTGAATTTAATAAAAGAACTTTATTAATATTATATGTTATTTAATTTATTTATAACAGCGAACAACGGCTGTAAGTATTGGTATTACAGCAGCTTTTGTTATGAGTATGATTCCCTGGCCACACACCGGGCGGGTTGAAGTTCGTCATCGGCTCTCGCGTACTATCACAGACATTGGGGTTCTTTACTCAATGACGGTATCTTCTCTTATTAAAGGAAATAAGAATTCCAATAACCTTATAACGACCAAATCATTCCGAAAACTTGTTACCAGAATCAATAGATCCATAGCTATTGAACGATTACTTTTATCTCGTACAGTATATGAACCTCCATTAAGAGGAAATTATCCTATGGAAAAATATGCACGTATGATAGAGATTGTAGAGCATATGGTTAATCTTATAAGCGGAATGGAATATACATTACATGGATTAAATGAAACTGAATGGAGGGTAGATTTAGAGGAAGCATTAGATCCATCAAAGTGTCATTATATTACACATATTTTGACGGCCTTTCATATATTATCAACAGCACTAGAAAATCGAATTCCTTTACCGCCATATAATATTATTTCAACAGCAACAAAGAATGGACAATATGGTTTAGGCTACAGAGTTTCAAGAAGGATTAAAAAGACAGCTTCTGAATTAACAAGAGATGATTTGGAAACACCAGCTTATGCTTGTTATTGTGCTTATCTTATAAAAACAAGTCATCTTACAAATGAACTTATTAAGCTGGTGTCAGTTGTAAAGTCTTTGGTTGGTGTTAATCGATATGTTAAAGAGTTGATTGACTTCTAAAAAAAAAATTTTTTATATAGGTATCATATATTGTAATTATGTTTAAAATCCTTTTAGAATTAATTTGTAACATAAAACATTCCCATTTTTACATCATATTTTACATATATAGACTTACAATTCACATTATTAATTTAAATTTTCATAAATGATTTAATTAGTTGTATACCATTTTTGATTTTATAATATTTTTTTTTGTTCAAATGAATTTGGTTACAATGAATTAAAAATACTGCTATTTTAAAATTCAACTAAGGTTAGAGTTTTCCTTTTTTGGAGATGACTTAACCCAATAGGAAAATTATAGCTTATTATGATTTACATTATTTTGGTTAAATAATTATTTCATCAGGATAATGTAATAATTATAATATGTACATAGATATGATTACATTTAATATGAAAGATCACGTTTTAATATTGAGAGGTAAGATAACCCAGTCACAGTGCCATAAAATATCGAAGATTTAGGAAAAACAGAAGATACCTATGAAATGTCTGTTGTAAAAGAATAGCAAGGATACAACAAAAATATTTTGGAAATATTTTATTAGAATCCTCTCAACTAAAAAATATTAATCTTGATAATCGAGGAAAATATAATCTTTCTAAGGTGCTAATGTAATGGTCCAATGATTTTTCCCCAGGAAAAATTATTTTCAAATTGATAATCGAGAAAAAAAAAATATAATCATCCTGAAAGGTTATATATATACTAAAAAATCTCTCTTTTCAAGTTCGAGCTGAATGTTTTGTGGGTTGTTTTTGCTTATGCGAATTGTTTTCTTTGCGCGAATTTTCTATTTCTAATTTTGTAATAAATTTGCATAAAAAAGGTTTACCAGAAAATTCCGGTACCTATAAGTAAATTTTTTTTTCTATTTTGTTTATTTTGTTTAAGAATGACCGAAGCTCGGGCTTGTCGCTTCCGATAAAGATATAAATTCATTTAAAATTCAATCTTTATTCTCTCCCAATTTTGATAACTTGTTAAAGCACAATCTTACGATCATATTATTTTGAGAGATACAATGTGTTACATTTATCACTTACTGGGACAATGGTTTTGATTTTAGGTGGCGATAGAATTTTCTTAAACTACCCTATATTTTCTTCGATAATTTATTTAGCTAGATGGTTCAAAAAGAATATTCGACAAAATATCTGCCACGTTGATTGGTTGGTAAAAATAGAATAAGGCGTTATGCCAAGAATTGAAAGTCCATCTCCGGCCAAAAACAGGTATATTTGTGATATTTGTGCAAGAATTAAGAATTTATCATATTTTCGTCATCACCAAAATTACAAATGCTCGTGATCATACATTATTTCAAATTTTGTATATAAATACACGAAATTAAAAATTCTTTCGCCCCCCAAAAAATAAAGTATCGATTCACGGTTCTCGCCGTTATTTTAGTTTAATAAGAAAGCGTGTTACTTATTTAATATTTTGTTTCAATTCAACTCGACTCAAAGTACCTTATACTCTAGTTTATCGTTTTTATTAGTCTATTTTCCTGAAATATATTCGTGTAACTATGGAGAACACGAAACAACAAAAAGAACAAACCGGTAAATATAACCTTTATTTCTATTTGGATACTTGTGTAAAAATATATTTATTTTAATATTATCTTACTATTTGTCAAAGCGAGCAAAAAGCAATTACTCGAAGTGGATCGTGGTTTGAATCAACAACCGGGTTCAAAAGAAACAAAACACGATAATCATGTGAAAAGTTCTCACCATACAAGTAGTAAAATATCGGCTACTTTACAAAAAATGTTCCACACGGACAAAGGCTCTGACACTGAAAGCGAAAAATCGGAAAATACTAACATACAGCCTGGTCAAACGAGTACTTCTAATATACGTTTTCAAAAGACGGAGACAAGAAAACACATTCATAACTTGTCATATAGCAAAAGAACTCACCGTATGCAAAATTTCTTTAAAGAGCTTGGTATTCATGGTCAGCCAGCAGCGATGAATGATAAACATGTTCATTCACAATCTCTGTCTGAAAAGTATGGAAAGCCACAGGAAGTTATTGGAAAGGGTATGTAATTTATAAATTTCAACTTTTCTTCTAGATTAGGTACAAATCTTTCTTTTTCCTTATTGTTTGTATAAATATACAGGTGCATTTGGTATCGTCCGTATTGCACACAAAATAGAACCTAGAGTGCCAGGCGAAAAGCTTTTTGCCGTCAAGGTTATTATTGTTCATTATTAAGACAATATTAACTTTAAATAATTATTTTTTATTATTAAAAAATATTTTCAGGTTTTGCGCGACTGGACTAATCAATATTTTGAATTTTAATTAGGAGTTCAAGAGACGTCATAATGAACCTGCAAAGAAATACATAAAACGGTTAACTTCTGAGTTTTGTATTTCTTCTTCGCTCCATCATATCAATGTAATTGATACGTTGGATTTGCTTCAAGATACTCAAGGAAATTATTGTGAGGTTATGGAATATTGCTCTGGTGGTGATCTTTATTCTTTGATCGTCGCTTCGGGCGGATTAGAAAACGATGAAGGAAATTGTTTCTTTGGACAATTAATAAATGGTGTAAAATACTTGCACGATAATGGTGTTGCTCATCGGTAACTATAATTTAATATTCATTAATATTTTTGTTTTGTTACTAATTATTACTTATAGCAGTTAGTCCTTGTAGTGATTTGAAACCTGAGAATCTTATTCTCACTTCTAATGGATGTCTCAAGATTACCGATTTTGGTAATGCGGAATGTTTCCGCATGGCTTGGGAAACACAACCTCACCTGACACGTGGTATCTGTGGTAGTGAACCCTATATTGCACCGGAAGAATTCAAAGATGAATTGTTTGATTCAAGATCAGTTGACATTTGGGCTTGCGGAATTATTTATATGAGTATGATGACTAGCAGTCTTCTTTGGCGCGTCGCTATAGAAAAAGAAGATATGAACTTCAAAGCCTATCTAGAGGCAAAAAAAAAGGATACATTCACCGCTCCTTTCCAATGTTTGACTGAAGTAAGCATAAATTTCAGAAAGGATTAACAGACTTGTTATGTATATGCGTACTAATCCTTATCTCTTTTAAAGGGGCAACGGGAATTAATTTTAAAAATAATAGAACCGGATCCAAAAAAACGTATTACTATAGAACAAATAATTACAGATTCATGGTTTTCTTCAATTTACATTTGTCATCGACAAACTACATCTACCAGTGATTCATCCATCTCGAGTACGAGTTGTTCTACTAATGCAATAAACGAACAAGCTACAGCTATCAGTAAGACATCAATTGCAAATGTGGTATAGCATTATAGCAAAGGATATAATAATAACTGAGTAAGTGTGCAATTCTTGCTTATAATTTGTTGCTTAGTTTGATATGATATTTATTTCTTCTCATTTGCTTATTTGTAGAAATAGAGGATAGATAGTAAATTTCTTTTATGATTCTTTGATTAGTTGATAATAATAGTTTAATGCTAAAGATATAGCATTAAAGAAATGGTAAATAAACAATAAAAAAATAGAATATATTAAGTGTTTTAAATGAGTTGTCAGTATATGATTAGAGGAAACGAGGGGTTTAATTTTGATATTATCATAATTCTTTCTTAGATTGTAATTGAATACACTATAATCGGATAAATTTTATTGTAAGCCATTGATAAGTTTAAAGTACATATTATATTACCATATAAATTAATTATACTGTATATATACTTTTTCATTTGAATATTTAAAGGAGTTGAGGAAGTTTTGAATTGTATATAATATCTAAGTGAATTGAAAGTTTTTTTTATATATAATTTTTTAATCAGATTACTTTTAATTGGATTACATCATTATTCATTGACTAAGAATTATTATAGTCTTAAATAAGTGTATAACCAAACATTTGTTTTTATAGGGAATGGCTCGTTCGAATAAAAATGTCTTTTTTAATATATATATACTGTCTATATCATTGGGGATTTGGAGATTGTGGTCGTATATCAGGAACCTTTAAAATCGAGAAATAATGATAATTAATAATAAGATAATTAATAAAAGATTTAAATTATGTTTACCTGCATTACTGACGGTGGAGACGTAAATCTACCGGTGGCAAATGTTACACCTTCGATTATTGCCAAGACACAAGCACCAAAGCAAGCAGATCTCGTTGCTGCACCAATACCGCCTCTAGCAGCTAAAAAACCACCGGTGAGAAAACCACTTGCGATTAAATTCCATGGATCCTCTTTTTGTCTTATTCCTTTTAATGCACAATCAAACGTTGAAAATAATCCTCCCCATACGGCAAAATTACCACCTAAAACGGGTGAACGAGCTTTTACAGCTGTAATTGCACCGATTATTCGTTCTCCCTATATAAGAAAATTTAAACTGAATTATGACTTGTAGAATAAATTATTAATATATAAATTAAAAGGAATATACCCTTGGTGAATTTTTCGCTCCTTTGACAAAATGCCATATACCACCACCAATAGCTCCCATTGCGAACGCGCCTCCAGTATCATTTAGTATTACCCATGGACTAAAAAAAAGAAAACAAAAATGAGATTTTTTAAAAATAATTCAATATTTTAATTCGACTATTTATAAAAAGGTTATAATACCAAGGATCACGATTAAAATCATATCGTGACATTTTAATCGTTTAAAAGAAGTTAACTTTGTAAATTACACCAAATGGAGCGGAAATAATCGCAAGCGTTCCCTTTTCTTTTTCAAAAGAAGAGTTTACCTCATGTATATAGAAATGGCAAAACTTGATTTAATTTGACGTGTGTTTAAGATAAAAAAAAGAGATGAAAAAAAAGTTATCACGCCGATCAAGCGTCTAGAATATTCTAAACTTCTAGATTTCTGCGGCATGCGGTTCGACCGTTCGAGTCATTTTCAATCGAAAATTTTTAACGTTAGCATGCATATCATTATTAGAATAAGGTTACTTGTTCATTTTTTTTGCAGAACATAGCACAGAATTTCTATGAATGTAAACTTTTTTAACCGAACGACCGATTTCTTTATACGATTGTAGATAACATCCGTGCTAAAAATAAAAAAAAAAAATTTTTTTGAATGAGATATTGATACATTGATGTCGTAATACAGATGATGTTTTTAATAAAATAATGAAAATGTATGATATCATCATGATTTATTTATCTTATAATACTATTCAAGCAAAAAAGGTATAACACAAAAAATTATAAAAAGTATCATGATAAAAATATTAGTTCTTACTATCTATTTAAAAAACTCGATTCTCACGAGACTGAATACAAAATAGAAGAAAGTGAAAAATAAAAAAATGAAGTTATTAGCCATCAACTTATTGTAACGAATAGTCTTTTTTAATATATTATAATTAAAAACCTTTCCTATTTATCTATTGGGTTTATTCATTTTTAATATGTTGACAATGGGATCTTTCAAAATATTAAGCGACCCTCTTATTGGTGCTCTTATTATATTTTTAACTGCGTCACTAATATGTGCTCAAAATATTAACAATGAGGCAGATTTTTATGAGATGAATGTGCTGAATAATCGATATTTCTGTTCTGCAAAGAACTTGATAAATCCGCCTCTTCCTTTCGAAGAAATTAAAGTATGTATTTAATTATTTGATTATTCACTTGACTTATTTTCATTTAAAGAATATTAACAATTTCAATTATCAAATATCAGGGTATATTACAATGGTGGCCAACTCAAGGTGGTGTAAATACAGATACTGATTTGATAGCGTTTATTCATTGTGATGATATTGATACTGCTCGAAATGTTATTTCTGCTAAGGATTTTGCTTCTGCTATTCTCTTATATCCATATACTCCAAAACCCTGTGGTTTCCATGGCATTCCATTTGCTAAAAACTTTACAAATATACCTATATTTACTACTGATCAAAATTGTTATTATGATGTTTCTAAAGTATTAGTGGTAAATAATCAAGTTGCCGTTGAAATAAAGGGTATAAATTTAGAAAATGTTCCTACAAAGAACAATTCTCCCGTTAGTACAAATGGCTCTTCAGGTGAAAATAAAGTGCTTGCAACTTATCAAACTGCAATGATTGTTCTTTATGCTGTATCAGGTGTTGTTTTGGGATTATTCTTTATTGTGGTTGTCACAAATATTATAAAGAATCGACTTAATGCTCCCGCACCACAAACAAGTCAAGGACAGGATCCACGTCCACGTCGTGGAATAGCTAGATCTGTTTTGGAGAGTTTCCCTGTATTCTTCTTTACTATGGGATTAAAAGACGAAGATGATGATAAAAAAGAAAAAGATGATTTGGAAAAAGGAAAGGCTAAAGAATTAGAATCGGATATTGAATTAGAACCCATAAGTACGGATGTTATGAAATCTGCTCCACAAGCTGAAGAAGCTAAAGATTCATCAAATATTTCTACGGATAAAACCTTTAAAACGAGTAATAACGACAATGATGATAATTCTCAAGAAAGTAATCCTGATTTACTACAAAATCCTTCGATTGCACATATTAAGGATTCATCACGTAGTCGTTCTATATCTACAACTTCAAATCCTTCAACAAATAATATAACAGTTCAAGATGGACAATTGACTTGTCCCATTTGTATAGATGATTTTGAATCCGGTGAAGAATTAAGACTTCTACCTTGCCAACATCGATATCATACGTATGTATATAATAAATTCTATTTTGTTATGATTATTAAAGTATATTAATTATATTAATTTTCGTTTATTTGATTGATAGATTATGCATAGATCCATGGCTTCTTGATATATCTCCTTTATGTCCAATGTGCAAAACGGATTACACATCATGGGAAAGTGAAATGAATGCAACGCAACACAACCAAGATTCGTCAGTATCTTCATCTATCGAGACAACTGGAAATAATCATTACACGACACATAACGAAAATCAACGAAATGATGATGACTCATCAATCGCTTCATCTGTACATCACAATTTCCCACATTTCCGATGGATAAAATATCTTACAGCGATTCGTAGACGACGACGACATAGGGACAGAAGATCTAGTAGACAATCAAGAATTGCTGAAAATAATAATAACAATAGCAATTCACAAAATAATAATGTAGTCGGAACTGTTATAACAAGCTAATTAATTTACTCAACGATTATTTGTGTAGTTGCTCTTTGTATATAATACATAACTCTATTTTATTCATTTGGTGTTTATAAAACGATAATTTATAATTACTGAAGTAGAGGAACGGGAACAGACCAGTCTATATAAATCGATAAATTACGTTATAAGAAATTTGTAATTAGTAAAAAAAAAAATCGTAAAAGAAAAAAAAAATTATTAAACGTGAAAAAATTAATATATATATATATATTATCGTTTTATTGTAAGGTAGAAAGTTCTTTTTTTTTTATTTGCGTATTACATTTATTTAAATAATTTAATGAATGAAAAAGATTTCTCCGAATAAATTCTACCTTTTAATAACAATAGGTATACTAGAAGATAAACCACCATCTACTGTTAATGCATGACCATTTATATATGAACTTTCATCACTCGCTAAAAACAATGCGACATTTGCAACCTATTAAAATAAAAAGATTAGAATAATTAATTTATAAAAATTTAAGGCTAAATTTATTCATAGTTTACCTCTTCAGGGACGGCATATCTTTGTAAAGGATTTAATTGACCAACTTTATCGATCGTACCTCGCGAGCGAGCATATGCAAAAGTAGGTTGTGTCATATTAGTTTCAATTATTCCCTAAAGAAATAATAAAATAAAAGTTATGTATTTTTTTATATAAAATAAATTAAACCGATAAAAAATACTTACAGGGTTAATACAATTTACGCGAATATTTGTGTTGACTAGTCGCCAAGCACCCGCTTGAACCATGTTTATAATGCTGTTTTTATATAAAAGATAATTATTTTTAAGATAATTTGTAGGATAATAAAGCTATGGTACACTTACGCAGCTTTTGAAGCGGAATAATCTAGAGGTCCGGCACCTGATCTTAATCCAGCAACTACATAAATAATATTTGAATTAAATTAAGATAATAAATTGTTTTGTTATTAAAGAATGATAATAACCTGAAGCTGTCGCGATAATTGATCCGCCAGATTCCTTTTTATCGTTTCCAGTAATTTTCATTGCTGTTGATGCATGTTTTATAGCTAAAAATACACTATTAATAAATTTAATTATTATAAAATCATTATTTATTAATAAATTAAATAAATGATTTAATTATAATCAAATAAGATATTTACCTAAGTACGTTTATCTAAATAAAGAATAAAGAATTTATTAATTATATAAATCATTTAATATAATAAAATAGAAAAATTATCAAAACTTACTCTCATAACTTCCATAAATTTGGAAGTGTCTAACTCATTCAAATTGTCAACTGGATAAACGATCCCTTTTGAAAACAAATTTTAAAAATTATTTACTTTAAACCATTTTTACTTTAACCATTTGATAGTATTCTTTTAAGAACTTACTAACCTGCGTTAGCAAAAAATACATCGAGTCTTCCAAATTTTTTTATGGCATCATCAATAACAGATTTAACATCATCTTCGGATGCAGCATCAACTTTACGTGGAATTACTGCAACATTTGGATATTTATTTTGTATTTCTTTAGCAAGTAGTGAAAGCAAATCTTCACGGTAATCTGTTACATATATAGCTTTGGCCCCTTATATAATTAACGACGAGAGAAAATTATCATTATCAACAAAATTCACAATTTAATTCGCGTTAAAAAATTTATAATAACTCCCATACCATTCTTAGCAAATGCCCATGCAGACGCACGTCTATATTATAAAGTTAGTGCTTAACAAACAATTTAAATTTTAACAACTGAACATAATTAACTAAAATATTCTTTTATTTACCCAATTCCTTTTTCTGAACCGGCTCCGGTAATAATGCAAACCTTACAACATAACCTAGGTTTATTTTCTTCAATTTTAGCATTATTATTCTTTTCTACTTTTCCTTCACTACTTATATGACCTGATAAAAGTAAAAGTCTATCTTTAGGAGATGACATTACTATATTCTTTTAAATTATATTTCCCTACATGGTCAACACAATGAATTAATTATATATGTTATTTGTGTTCGTCGATGAATACCAAATAAGTATAAAAATCCCCACGATCAGTCATTTAAAATCACAAAACATCAGTTTCAGTAAAACGGTAAAACTATAATGCTGGCCAACCTTTATACCGATACTAATGCAGGCCGTATAAGATAAAATTTTCTAGGCGACTTTTTTTTAATAAAAAAAGATCGATGTGGCTTTGTAATAATCTTCGGTCTTCTCTAATTAGACATTATACAAGAAATATGAGCAGCCAAATTCAAACCGTCAATACTACTAAAGCACCTAGTGCTATTGGACCTTACTGTAAGCTAGTTCAATAGTTCAAATAATGGGTAGATATAAAACGTCGAGTACTTATCAAAATTTATAAAATATTAGCTCAGGCTATTGTTGCAAATGGGTTTGTTTATGCTTCAGGACAAATACCTGTTGTTCCTGAGACGGGAAACATTATAAGCGATGATGTTAAAGAACAGACGGTACTCATTTTTATAATTAAGAATTTGTTTTATATAAATTTTGCTTTTAACATTTTATATATTTATAGAAACAAGTTATAAGAAATTTGTCGAATGTACTTGAGGCAGCCAATTCTTCATTGTCTCAAGTCGTGAAAACTACCGTATTCATTAAAGATATGAACGATTTTTCTTCAGTAAATGAAATTTACGGCGAGGTAACATGCAATACAATTTGTTTATTAATTTTATTATTAAAAAAAAAATCTAATTATTTTATTTATTTATTTAGTGCTTTGGAAGTAGTCGACCAGCTAGAGCTTGTGTTGAAGTATCTCGTTTACCAAAAGATGTTAAGGTTGAAATTGATGCTGTTGCTCTTGTAAATAGTGTAAGTAGTGTATAGTAAACAAAAATATAGTATATGAATAAACAAATACGTTATAATCAACATTATAACTTTGCCCACCCATGAAATTTTCAATTTTAATTGTAGATCTCTTTATCTGTTAGTTTTTTGTAACGTCAAGCTTCTCGAAATTTTCGTCTTTTAGTCTGATTTTCTCTTTGATAAAAACTTACCCGTAACCTGAGTCCATTAGATTTGTTACTTTTTTTGAAATCATCCGATATAGCGTCGCGAGACATTACTTTCTTTTATGGATAATTTTTGACAATTCCAGTCAGGAAATTATTCCCTTTTTTAGATACTGACTGGCATTATTATAATTCCCAACTCTGAATATCATTGTACTGTAGTTAAATTAATTTTCACGTGTGCCCGCACGTGAAGTGGATCGTTAAACTGTAAAGATTTCTCCGGATAATTGATAGATAAAATAAAATCACTGATTAAACCAACTTAGCCACGATCTCATTCTTTTAATGAAATCCAAATTTTTTAAAAATTTACAAAGCAAGCATATAAAAAATATGAGAACAAAAATTTTAGTATATTCTTCCAATATTACCTTAAATCATCATTTTTCAATTTTAAATTCAATGTTTAATACATGTTATGATGTAATTCAAATTGATTTAAATAATTTATTAAATGATCCTTGGTTTGACACTACTTCATGTTTAATTTTTTTGTCTTCAAATAATAATTTAAATTGTTTAAATAATTTAAATTATAATCAAAAAAGTGTTCAATTTGAAAAGAATTTTAAAGATTATTTAAAATTTGGTGGCAATTATTTTGGAATCGGTTTTGATGCTTGTCAATTTTTACAAAAAAATTTATCCTCTCAATTTCAAAATGATATTTTTAATTATAAAAATTTGATTTTAAATGATCAAAACGATAAAATTGAATTACCTTTAAAATTAAATAGAAAATTTTTATTAAATTATTTTCCTTCCGTTTCAAATCAAATTAAAATTTCTTGTGGTAATAATGCGATTGGTTATTTTGATAATTTAATTAATAATAATATTATTAATTCTGTTTCAACTTATAATGATTGTT
Source organism: Rhizophagus sp. LPA8_4_AMF (assembly GCA_021464525.1). Classification (NCBI taxonomy): domain Eukaryota; kingdom Fungi; phylum Glomeromycota; class Glomeromycetes; order Glomerales; family Glomeraceae; genus Rhizophagus; species Rhizophagus sp. LPA8_4_AMF. The sequence continues at coordinate 9,562 of JADRCO010000420.1, read as the reverse complement.
CTACTATAGTTCAATACAATATTGATAAAGGTAAAATACTTTTATGTGGGTTTGATCCTTTTTTAGACAATATTCACATTGAACAAAATCATTTTATAAGATCTTTATTCTCAATTTTTGGTTTAAATTTAGTTAAACAAAATGAAATTTTAATTCCAAAATTATCTTACACTTTACATTTAACTTCAATAAGACCTGCTTTAACAAATATATTGTTAAATAATATAAATAATTTAATGGATTCTGATAATATTATAAGAGCGTCAAATGATTCTTTTAAAATTATAGAAAATTCTAATTTTATTCATAATAATCAAGATTTATATACGAATGTTGATTATAATAATAATATTGATATTCCAAAATCAATTGTTATTTATCATGATCAACCTCCCCCTTCTTCAATCACTCCTTTCTTTAATTTTAAAGATTTTCTGAATCATCTTTCGAAAGAAAGAAATATTAAACATGGTGGTGGTAATAATATGGAATTTGGTTCAACTGTACTTTATGGTGAAGTGGTATCAAGTACTCAGACATTATTAGATAGGTAATGTATCCATTACATGTATCTAAAAGGATAAAATATCTTTTTGTTGAAAATTTCTAATTTCTTCTTTTTCTCATAAATAATTAGAAATTTTAAATTTACAAAAAATTTGCCCACCGGACTTGTTTTCGTAACTACACAACAAATTCAAGGACGAGGTCGTGGTAGCAATTCTTGGATTTCACCTCCTGGATGTCTCCAATTTTCTATTATTTTAAGACATCCATCAAATTCGTCATCACCTGTTGTCTTTATTCAATATCTCTTATCATTAGCTGTAGTTGAAGCTGTTAGAACAATGAAAGGTTATGAGGTTTGTGTTATTATATAAAATTAAAAGTATAAAAAAATATATATTACATATAATATACATGCCATAGGATATTCCCCTTCGATTGAAATGGCCAAATGATATCTATGTGGAATCATCTTCACCTAATGATGAATCAGTTAAATCACCTAAAATTATTAAAATTGGTGGTGTAATTGTTAATTCACAATATACTCAAGATGAATTAGATGAATTCCTTTTAATTGCAGGTAAATTAGTCTTCAATAATTATAAAAAATATAATATATATGTATACATATTCTAATAGAAAAAATTCTTTTTTCTTTACACAAGGATGTGGAGTTAACGTAAGCAATTTAGCACCCACAACTGCTATCAACCATATAATATCTTTATATAATCATGCTAATAATACTCAACTAGAGGAATTTTCTCAAGAACAACTTTTAGCTGCTATCCTTGTAAAATTCGAATCATTTTACAATGATTTTTGTAGTAATGGATTTGGATTTGAACCTTTTCTTGATATTTATTATAAAAGATGGTTACATACGTTTGTATTGATTTTTCACATTGTATAATGACTGATCGATTTTGATGCTTTAATTGGCTGATTATTATTATAAAATATAATTTTTACAGGGATCAAGTTGTCAATTTAGAAACACATGATAATCAGAAAGCTCGTATTATTGGAATTAATGAATTTGGTTACTTGAAAGCTAGTACCATAAGTGACGGTGTTAATTTGGAAGAAATAATTACTTTAGAGCCCGGTGGAAATAGTTTTGATATGATGAAAGGGATGATAACTCGTAAATTATAATATAATATTTAAGAATTCATGTAATTATTAATAGGAAAAAAGTATGAAATAATAAACTAAGTTCATTAAAATATTAAAAATATATCTATTTATATCTATCTATCATCTATCATCTATCTATCTAAAATTTGTTATATGAAGAACCATCCCATTTTGTCACAGGGAATCCCGAAACTTCATTATCATTGATTTCCTGTCTTGAAGTTCCTTCTTGTTTCCTCTTTTTCAGAGAACCATCGCTCATTTCAACAATTGCTGGCCGTTTTGTTGGTATAACTTTCTTCTTTTGTGATAACATCCAATCCCAAAGTTCTATTTCATCAACGAGATCATATAATACATCCTCAGTTATATATTCCATATATCGTTCAGACATTGGACGCCATTTACGAATACCAGTACTCTTCTTATGAGGATTTAATGAAGAAGAGGATGACGAAGAAGAGGATGATTGTTTAGATAATAAAGATTTTGAAACTGAAGTTTTTGACAATGAAGACTTAGTCGGTTTATTAATTGCAAGATCTAGTTCTGGATCCGGAGGCGGTGGATATCTAAAATGTGGTCCAAAATTTAAAGTACACGTGCCACCTCGATACATGGATACAGCTGGATAATATCCGAGAGATCCATCATCCTCAGTTAAGTCATCATCATTAGTATATTTGTCAATTGTGGGCAAAAAAGAATATAAATTTTCAAAAGCAATACCCTGACAAACTCCGTTTTTATAAACTATTATTTTTGACCCTGGTAGAATTGGAATTTCTGGTTGTGAATGTGTTGGCTTTTGCTCTTTTTGTTGTTGTTGCCACCAATATTTTTTCTCTTTTTTCTTTTCGGGCAATTCTAATAACTGATTCATTTGATGTGTTGGTTTAAAGTCTTTATATTCAAAAATTGTATCTCCTTTAAATAAAATTGGTATTCTATGTCTTTTCGGACTCTTTGGTTGATATCCCGAAACCGCCTTTTTCAATTGCGGTAAACTAATATAAAGACCTATAACATCCCCCGTTTTAAATGGCTCACCGTATTGTGTAGGACGGGATTGGTGCACTTTTTGTCCAGTTAGATCTCTAAACCCGTAACTATACGCATCAGAACCAACCGGAGAATTTCTATTACCTACCGAATTGATAATAACCAGTTAAAATTAAATTAAAAATTTGAGAATATTACAAATATTCATTAAAAATTAATACCTTCTCTACGAGCCCACCCTACTCTTACATGTGCACCATCCTTTCCATCTATTTTACCTTCACCACCACGATCAATAAAAACTTCAAAAAACCATTTTCCTTCCTTCACAGGACAATTAGCTCTAGCCATTGAAAATCCAAAATCCGTAGTGGATGTTAATTGATCACCACTTATCCATACGGATAAACTTGCATCTTCTTTAGAAAGTCGTAAACCATATGGAGGCAATTCAGAATTGCGATATTGTATATATGGGAATAATTTATCTGCTTGACACGGTAAATATTTAAAACCATGTCGAAGATTATTTTGTTCTCCGGATTGACCAAATTCCGTAATTGATGAAGAACTTGCCTCCATTAATGCGATTACGGTATTCGAACGATTAGACTGCGCTTGGCTGTTGGAAGTTCCGGGTTGTTCTGAAGAAGAACGAAATGGTGTTAATTGGCGTTTTGAAGATGAAGGATGCGTAATTGTTGATGATGATGTCTCATCTTGGGTCCCAGAATCGTAAATTGCACGAGTACTGTTATTCACCGCTTCTCTCTGAGATCGTGCAGGTGTTCTCGAATGCGAAACCTAGATAAAATTTCAAGTAAATATATCGTAAATACTTCGTACATTTTTAAAAATTAAAGTTACCCCGAAATGGCCTGGTCTGATATTCCACAAATTTGGATCCACAAGACAAAAATTCGAACTTGCTGAACGATTATTTTCATCTTTAGCAACAAAAAGATCTTTTGTTGAGTATAAGCATGACCCAAGAGTTGCCCACCTTTTAAAAAATAAGAAATTAATAAAAATAAAATACGCTTCAATATAAATCATTTAGTACCTACCAAGTTGCAGTTCGAGAACGTTCTGTGCACAAAGAAGACCAATTCTTATCAACGAATGGTCTTAAATGTTCATTTTTATTAAAATAATATTGGAATATGGGTAATTTCTTTGCATGTGCTGAAGAATATATAGAATCTCCTTTGTGAGCTTTAGATTCTGTCATATGTTGCTGAAGCATTAAGTTTGCTATAGCACAACCGCCAATTTCTTTCCATCCTGCTTGAATTCGCTTTTTAATTAAAATATATATACATATAATAGCTTATAAGAATATAATGAGACTAAAAGAAGTAAAAGTACAATTTACCTTAAAACTCTCACTAGAAGAATTATTACACCATTTACAAGTAAATTTATAATTGGTGAAAATTGGGATAGTGGTATCAACTGAAATTTTAGTACATTTTGCGTGAAACCAATTCAAACAACCTATAAAATGAAAAAAATTAAAGGTTGCCCAAAAGAAATTAGCCATTAATCAAAATAAAATGCTAACCTGAACACTGGAGAGATACTTCTGTCAAGTTCCTATCTTTTCCACAGTAACAATACATGTGCTCCTCATTGAGAGTATGCAAGTTGTTCCAGGTAAGGCTACCTAGGTCATATTGATTATCCATGCAAAAATTTATTCGAGTAAGAAGTATAAATAAATGTCAACGAAAATAAGTTTTGATAATCACGAATACATTTGACAAAAAAAACATGACGAGTTTGGATATAAATATCGAAATGATAATATTTTATCATGTGATTTACTAGAGTAACATTCAGTACAGAAAAGGGTAGTCATAAAACAGAAATTCGGTTGATTTGCTGATTAAAGATGACGTTTCATTGCAGATCTGCAAAAAATTTTTTTTTTTTAAATCTCTCTTTTTTTCACTATTCATTTGTCATCCTGTAACATTTTCTTTTTATTGAAATAGGAAAAGAAATTACACATGGCGGATAAACAAGCAAAGGAAAAAAAACCAAAATCTGGTATTGTTGTTGGTTTAAATAAAGGTCACGAAGTAACCGCTCGTGAGACAAGACCAAAGCCTTCTCGAAGAAAAGGAGTAAGATACATTTGATTGATACATATTTTTGTTCTTATGTTAAAGAAGTTTGTGTTTTAGTCGAATATAAAGACATTGAAACAAAGATTCTAATTAAATAATTATTATATTATTTTCTTAAACTTCTTAATCAATAATTATTCAAATTTTTCCAATAGGTCCTCTCTCATCGAGTCAAGTTTGTTCGTGATTTAATCCGCGAAGTTGCTGGATATGCACCTTATGAGAAACGTGTAATGGAATTGTTGAAGAATTCCAAAGATAAGCGTGCAAGAAAATTAGCAAAGAAGAGAGTAAGAAATTACTTATTTTGAATTTTATTTTATATTTTTTATCTTTGTTTTTATCTATCTTTTTTGCTAATAACTTACAATTTATTATTATGTAATTAGCTTGGTACTTTTGTTAGAGCAAAGAGAAAGGTTGAAGAACTTAGCAATATTATTGCTGAATCACGTCGTGCTCATTAAATTTGAAAAAAAAAATAATAATTAATATCATTATGTAGATAATTATCTTTTTGAATAATTGATATTATAAAATGAATATAATATATTATTTGCTCATTGAAATAAAATAAATATCAAAATTTTAAGAGTATTTAAATTTTCATTGTCTATGAAATATGATGTGTATATTAATTATTAAATATATGAATAATATGAATAATATGAATAATGTAGTTAATATTAAACGATATGATTTTGTAATTTGTATACATATATATATAAAAAATTAATTAAAAATTATCTAAATTACAAATATGAATGTCCATATCAAAAAACACTTATTCTTCAATAGTGATTCTTTATACTATTAACAAAATACTCGGGATATTCTTTGGGAATTGGAGGAGAAAGTATTTTTGGTTGACTTTGTTCAGGTTCAAAATACCAAGTTTGTTTACGGCCATCTTCATCTTTAATTTGATGTATTAAAATTTGATAGCTAACATGTTTCGATCTATAAAAATGACCTTGTAAATGTATCCCGTATCCTTTATAAGCAGTAGGTGAAATAAATCCACCTGGTAGGAAAGTCCATTGTTGATTTGATGCTTCTGTTAATGGTTTACGATCCCATTGACATAAATGCGTTCTGTGAAACGTTCGAATATGACCTCTTTCGATATCTAATACTTTTCCGGAGGCTTTATTAACGATGTACCCATTATCATATTTCCAAAGCTAAATAATTAAAGTTTATTAGAAAAAATAAATTTTTTAAAAATTTTTTAATAAATAAATATATTTCTAATTTACCTGACTATCCGCATCGAAACCGAATCTTTGTTTACTTGTAACAATTCTTGCACCAGAATTTACGGAAAGACAATGTGGTTCAAGTACATGATTATTCGTTTGGGACTTTATATAAAACCATCCTTCCGGAAAACCGTTCATGTTTTTTTCAATAAAAAAAATAGAAAGCGAGAATAAAGTTGTTACTAAATGCTTTGTGATGTATATATATAGAAATAAAATTATGCACGATGTGATTTCGTGATACAGAAATGTGCAAAAAAGTAAATTATTTGTAAGACAATTAATATATTACATTACCAAATAAAGAGGAAATCTAGAAAATTCTAATTAAACTTTTCGAAAATGCAAATTTCCCACATATTTACATTACTGAATCATGATGCAATCATATATATTTAAGGAAATTGCCAAGGAACATCATTTATTTATCAATAATATGACCTTATTTACGCCATTTTGTAATCAATGCCTAGATCTTCAACATGCCAACTGTACGTCAGAGTCCATGTGTATTATGTACATTATAAAACATGTTATTCCCTCCATAATAATAATAAATTAATGCGCAATATCAGTTTATGCTAAAAGTTAAATAAATAAAAAATATGTATTATAATGATTTTTTTATACTGTTATGTATCCAATTATCCCCAAAATCCAAAAAAAAGCAATAAAAATAATAAATAATAATATAAATTCAATTCAACCAGCGTCTAAAATTTTTCATATTGTTATTATAAATATTTTTTTTAAAAAAAGGAAAGACCAAAATGCACTTCCTATAATACAATCTACTATCTGCAATATCCTATATTTCGAATATTCGATATTTGTTTTAGTTCATTATTCTATTTGTCATTGATTAAATGACATTATATTGTACATTCACAATAAAAGAATGATTATTATTATTATTATTATTATTTTTTCGCAATCATGCCCACATAAAAATGCGTTCTTCTTTTTTGACCTTTCTTTCTCCAAAGAAATTGATTAGCTCGAAAATTTGTGTGCACGTGGTTTTTTTAAAAAGGAGAATATACATGATTTTATAAAAAGATTTCTAATATATATAACAAACACCAACCTGTCATTTGACGAAATCAATTAATACTTCCAATTAGGATCAACTTTAACATCGTTAGCTTTTGTTGTTAACTTGTAATAACCACTATGTCGACGCTCAAGATTCTCGTTCTTTTCAGATTTTCTATTTTCTCGCTTAACACTTTTATCTCCGCTAGTATCACTTCTACTTAAAGGTTTATTGGACCCATTAATTTCAGTTGACCTAGACCCTGTTGACTTCATTGCTGAACTTGAAGTTGTTCCCTCTTGCAACCATGGATGATTCAATGATTGTCTCGCCAACGCTCTTTTATCCGGATTTAAATCTAACATCGGTAGTAGAAATGAGCTCATAAAGTCTGCTTCAGTACGTGAGAGTGCATATTTGTCATGTAAAACATCAGCAAGTTTCCAAGGTCGAAGCTTGGTAATATTTCTTAGTTCCCCTTTGAAATGTATAATGATGAATTATGTATTAATGAATATTCAAAAAAAGAAAAAAAAAGGAAAATAGTAAACCGGTTCATACCTTTACGATTAAATATCTCGGTCGAATATTTCCCGCTCAAAGCCAAACTTTTGGGGAAATTACCCAAAAGCTCCGTAATTTGAGCTATATGGTCTATAAATAAATTGTATTAAAGGTAAATACAAATTTGGTAAGTATAGATTGAGTAATCGAAATCTTACCATCGTCTTTAGTATAATTTTTTCCTGTCTGTGGATCAAACAAGTAATCACCCGTGTAAAGCTCAAAAACCTAATTTTAATTTAAATAAATAATTTTTTAATTTTTAATTTTATACTCAAATTAAATTTACATATGTACATAATACATACCATACATGCCATGCTCCAAATGTCTGCACTATTCCCCCATCGACTACCGAGAATAACTTCTGGGCTTCTGTACTGCCTTGTTTGGATATCATTCGTGAAATGATGATCCACCCAACATGCATTGCCTAGATCAGCAATTTTGACAGTAATCGAATCTGGAGTAGTCCATTTTGTAGAAGTAGATGTCTTCCGTGTTAGATTCGTTTGAGAACTAGTAGCAGATACTATGGATGATGAATTTGGAGTAGATGAATCAACAAGAGAAATATCGTTAAGGTCGCGTTCCAAAGTTTCACTAATAAAAAAAAAATAATAAATAAATAAAAAATAAAAAATAATTCAATCAGAGATATTTAAATTTAGAAGAATATCTCACTATTTAATTTGTCAACTTACGTCGTTACATCACCTGAACTACAAATATTTTCGGCCATATCGGCATCTTCCTTTTCTTCATTCTTTTTTACCACCTCTAAACTCTCATTGTCTATATCCTTCCCAATTCCATTTGTCATATGTTCACCATTTTCTCTAGCAGCTTTTTTCTTCAGTTTTTGCTTTAATTTTTTTTTCTGACTTTTAGACATACCTTGTATTTGTTGTGAAGATTGTTGCGACGTTATTGACGAATTTTGCACAGATGGTGATTTAGATGACGGTGATGAAAGAGGTTGACTTCCAGTAATACGTAATTGTTGTCCTTTTTTAGCTGTCGTGGCCGTTGGCTTTCCACCACATAAAAGTTCATTTCTTACAACCTTCTCCACATCATCAACGCATACCAACACATTCTCCGGCTTTAAATCAGTGTGAATGACTCCGCATTCTCTATGCATATAATCAAGGCCCATAAGCACTTGCTTTGTAATTTGTTTAACCAAGTGTGGTGGAATTCCGCGATGATTATATCTTTTTATTAAGCTCAATAAATTTTCGCCTAAAACTTCAAAAACCATACACACATGAGTTCCATGGGGTCCTCTATGTTGAAAGTGATCTAAAAGTTCGACAACATGACGTCGACCGGGAGCTTCGGGATTTGCAGTAACAATCTTTTGTAATAATTTAATTTCATCTAAAGCCGTTTCAGTATAATGAGGAGCGGATTTGACAATTTTAAGAGCGACATGTCGATTTTGACTTCAATTAATTATTGTTAAAAACGATTGATTAATTAAAATTAATTAAATTTATTAGTTCGACAATAATTTAAAATAATCTTACCGATTATCTCTTGCAAGCCAAACAGTGGAAAAATGACCCCAGCCTAACTTTCGAACGATTGTATACCTTCCATCATTGAACGTATCCCCAAGTTTCACAGGATGATAACCTCCTTTACAGTAATCCTCAAGGTCTTCCTCATCTTCGGTCATAATTTTTTCAGGTTCCTCTTCACTTGCAGAACTACTTGCGGAAGAAGCCGAATAGTCTTCATTAGTTGTTTGACGTTGATGAGAGGTAAGCGATTGAGGATAGCTAAGATAGTTTTAGTAATATTAAGTTAACTGTTCGAATGCTACTATAAATTTTGAATTTAGACCAAACTGTAATATTTTTTTTTTTTTTAAAAAAAAAAAAAAAAAAAAAAAAAAAAAAAAAAAAAAA
>JADRCO010000419.1:0-34118 GCA_021464525.1 Rhizophagus sp. LPA8_4_AMF | reverse complement strand
GTGACAAATAATAGGCGTAATAGGCGACAAATAAATTTATCAATAACGCGTCATCACGCGACTTGTGAAGCATCACGCCTTTTTTTTCCTTTTTTTTTGAAATTGTGTAATATCACGTGATATTTTACGAGGTTGTTACGGATAAGGCGTGTAACAGGGTGTTACATGTACATTTATTCATAAAATAAAGTTATTAAAAAATATTATTTTCTGCTTTGCAATTTTTCTATAAATATTACAAATTTTTATTATTTATATAAATTTTAAAAATTATTATTATAAATAATTATAATATAAAAACTGTAACATTTTTAGTAATATAATTTTAGAAATTTATAATTAAGCTTAATTGAAATTTTTTTTTTTTTAATAAGCACATTGTTACACTTTCTTGCTAAATTTGAATAATTCTTTTAAGGTTATGTTTGACAAGCAAATTTTATAGGTTGTATTTTAGCACAAAGTTTCACGTGGCAGTTTATATCAGTTGAGTAGCATTGTTTCCAAGATCATATTAACAAAATGTAATAATAGTTGTTGATTTGTTCTGCTTTTGTACGATTGTTTGAAATTCCCGTGTGCATGATAAATTGATCGCTCACGGTTTTGAGTAATACATATTTTAGAACATTATCTTCTTTTATTTCTTATTACGCTTATAAAGTTTAAATTACGTTTTTTTTATTTACTTTCTTTTTGTATATACTTCTTAACTATCTTTTTCCTTATTATTGAATACTAGTTCATTTCCAACACAAAACATTACGTTATGGTCGATAACATTAGCTTAAATTACGACAATGATGACACTATTGACCCATGTTGTATGGGCTGTAATCGTCTCATTGAAGAAGGAAACGTTGTTGCCTTCGGAGAAGGTATATGGCATGTTCAATGGTATGTTACTCGAATCAGTTTTTTATAATAAATGAAAATGTACGTTCCTAATTTATTTCTTGTTTGCTGCATATTTAAGCTTTCAGTGTGCTAAGTGTCATAATTTGGTCGAGCATGATTCTAATCTTTTATTATTATCTGACGGAAATCCAATCTGTGAAAACTGTTCATATAATTGCCATGTTTGTAAGAAACCTATATTAAACGAAGCTATTATGACAGGTTAGAAATTAAACTAGTATATTTGTAGACAAATTCAATAAGAGATGTAAATTATAAACTAAATTAGTCAAAATTATTTAATTTAAAATTGATGCGAATATTAATTAAAATGGAACTAATCTGAATATTGATCCTTGATGTATTTAATTAGGAGACGAATCATTTCACGTCGACTGCTTTCGTTGTCGACAATGTCGTAGTAAAATAGAAGACTTAATATTTGCTAAAACAAATCAGGTATGTTTATATGATAATACCTGACCGTTATTGTATGAAATGTCAGCATCACAATTAACAAGTATATAAAAAGAATATTTTCCGCCATTTTCTTAGTAGTTGTTATGGTAATTTATTTCTATGGAAATAATGATGATGATAATGAAATCACGTGGTGTTGATTATTAAAGTCATATTCATATATTGGAAAAAAAATTAATTTTGGAATAATTACAATGGTGGTTCACAAATTACAAATATATATTTCTCTCTAATTACATTTAATAATTGAAAATCAATACTTTAAGGGAATATACTGCATGTCTTGTCATAACGAAAGAGTCAACAAAGCAAAGAAAGCAAAGGAGAGAGAAATCTCAAATCCACCATCAGTATTGGAAAAGTCTTTACCGTCATTACCGGTTGAAGCCGAATCAGAGGTATTTAATTAGTTCAAAACTACATGTATTCACATTAAAACCTATTGTAATTCTCATTTATTTAATTAATTATTATAGCAATCTAACAGGTTAGAACCACCTGATCGTTCCGTGCGTCCAAAAAGATCTTTCGAACAAAATAATCTTTCACCATCAATATCACCAAAAACATCTTCAGATACTATGGAAATACCAAAAGCACGTACTCTACCTCCATCAAACTACGTAGGTCGTCGACATTCACGTTTATTTGATGCCAGTTCACTTAGTGATGCTTTCAAACAAAAGGTTTCTTCAAATGCTTCGAAGGCACTTGAACAAATTACAGGGAAACCTAATGGACATACTAAGATTGATGATAAGCATAAAAATCGTGGAGATTCTTCTGAAACTTCAAAGAAAACTGGTTTTTTTTCTAAAAAAAATGAATCGTTAGATAACCCTCCAAAAATTCGACAAACTGAAAATCGTGGGAAAGCAACCGGGTCTCATACTAGAAATGCTTCTATTACAAGCTTTCGAAGTGAACCTTATGAAGGTGGTATGGGGCGCACATTTTCAATTTCTAGTCAGCGAAGTGATATTACCGATATCTTATCAAGGAAGAGTGATCACGGTGATACTGATAATTCAAGCCGAAAAGCCGGATCTTCCTCTTCCAGCCGAAAAGCAAAATCATCGAATATTCAACAAAGTCACCCGCATTTGCCTCATATTGATGAAAATACTACAAATGTTCAATTAAGTCCACCATCACACAGTGAATACTATTCAAATACACCGGATTCTCCAGCCACTTCGCGTTCTAGTTCTCCCACTAGTCCAAGATTTCGACCTAGTCTTAGTAACAAAGCACCTCCAGTACCTCGCAAAAGCGGTCATTTTAATGGCCCGGAACTTGGCCCACCAATACTACCGCCATTATCGTTCTCAAGTGGAGATGATGACTTGAGCAGGCTGGTTGTGAGTGGACAAAATGACGAAAAACGCAAAAATAGGCGGGGAGATTTTTCGAAAGATAAGAATATCAAAATATTAAATGGTGTTGATTCGATAGATTTTGAAGGGTTTTCATCCGGCAGTTCTCCTATGTCACCGAACAGAAAGAACAGTGGATCTTCAATAACTTCATTATCCAGCCGAGAAAATGAAATAATTATAACTGAACCGGAAGATGTACCATTGGAAGAATTACAAAAAGCTTATGCTGATACAAAAAAGAAATTGGTAGAAGCTGAAAGCAACGTCCGCAAAATAAAGGTATTTATAAATATTTAAATTATTATGTATGATATTTATTAACAAAATTCCATAAATTATATAGAGAGAAAGTAAGAGAGCATTTGATGAATTCACTCTAGAATTTAATAATGAAATAACACTAAGGAAAAAGACCGAAGAGCAAATTCGTGCACAACTTGATAAACAGACTCAGCAGATAGAAGAATTAAAGAAAGAAAAAGCTGAAATGGAACAACTGATTAAAAATTCTCGATTTACAAAACAACAATTACAAGAAATACAACATAATTTAAGCGAAATGAACGTACAAAAAGAATTAATTATTAAGGAAATCGAAGGATTGGCTAAAGAAAAGCAAGCTGGCCTTGCCGGGTAAATATGATATGAAATAAAAAAAGTTTTCTTAATGATTGTTGAATATTAACGTGTTAAATTCTTTTATAAATTTTATAACAGGACTCTTTCAATTAATTCTAATTGTACAAGTGATCTTCCAACTTCTCTTGCTAGACATATTTCAACTCATCTTGACGAAGTCAAACAGAGTTATTTATCAGAGATTAGATCTTTGCAAACTGAACGAGATTTATTAAAGCATGAGACCGAAAAGCTTCGATATAAACGAGACCAGTATATCGAAGAAGCACAAAAACTAAATGAAAAGAACCTAGAATTAGCCGAAATGAACAATGATTTATTAAAACAAATTGAATTACATCACAAAGGAAAAAATCATAATGCATTCAACTTTTTCAAAAGTAATAAATCACCACATGGACATCATCATACAGATTCTGTTTCTAATCATGGCAAAATTTCTGGACATGGTAAAACGCCTTCAATATATAATTTTGATAATGATGCTCCAGAGGGTGCATCAATTGATTCTTTACAGAAAGTTCGCGGTGTTACACCCAAAAAGTTTAAGTGGAAAAACGGTGGCAAAGTTTTAAATAAACTGTTGGCAAATGCAAATGTAGTAGTTAACGATGTCAAACCATATATGATGGGAACTTCATCGTCTAATATTAGCTTGCCCACGGTATCAAATGAAACTCGAGATGAGGCAAAGAGGAGAATGATGAGCCAAATGCTAGATTATACAATGAATCGTCATCATAATTGGCAACAATTTAATTTAGCGAATCCTGTAAAATGTGATTATTGTCACGAAAAAATGTGGGGTGTTGCAGAATTAAAATGTTCAGGTATATTAGGGGAATTTTTTAAAAGATAATTTATTATTTCTTTACATTTTTACTAATAAATTTTTTTTAACAGGATGCTCATTTGCTGTTCATGTAAAATGTTCATATAATGTAACATCAAATTGTACTATTACTTCCAGAGCGACCCATTTGGAAAATGATCCAGATAGTGATGTTAATAGCACTTTGATATTTGGTAATGACTTAACTAAACAATCAGAATTGGATGGAGATGATATACCAAATGTTGTACAAAAGTGTGTTAAAGCTGTCGAAATTAGAGGTATACATCAAATAATTATATTTTATTTATTCATGCCCTTATTTAGAATATAGGTGTTTTTTAAAAAAAAACAGGAATGGACCTTGAAGGCATTTATCGAAAAAACGGTGGAGCCTTACAAATGCGTGCTATTATATCAGCTTTTGAGAAGGGTGAAGAAATTGATTTGGATGATCCAGACCAATTTAATGACATAAGCGCGGTAACCAGTGTTTTCAAACAATATTTGCGAGATCTACCAAATCCCCTGTTTACCTATGAGTTATACCCAACTTTCTTGGAATTAGTTCGTAAGTCTACATAACTAAATTTTTTATTATATTAATTTTCAATTGGAATAAATTTAACTTTAACTTTTTTTATAGCCATGCCTAATGGTGAAGAAAAAATTGAAAAATTTCGAGAATTATTATTACAACTACCGAAGGCCAACTATGCCACCGCAAAATATTTAATTGAACATTTATATCGGTGAGAGTTTTTACACTTTATTCCATGTTAATTTATTCTTGTTCAACCATATTTAAGCAATATTATTTTTTTTAGGGTAAAACAATTTGAAGCAACGAATCTTATGACTGCCAAAAATCTCTCTCTCGTATTTGGACCTACATTATTTCGAGGACCTGACCCAAGTTCCGAGATTTTTGATATGAATTTCAAGAATGCAGCAGTTGAATATATTATCGAACATGCTAATTCATTGTTCATAAATAATGGAGAACGACCCGGATTTATATGATAAAAAAAATTTTTTTTTTCTGGAAAGCGGGACATTATCATAATTAATACGATTTATAATTTGGACTATACATTATTTAATCATTTATTAGTTTTTATATAGCATAGATTTTTTTTATAAGACTTAATTTATTACTTTTGCGTTTGTTGTATTTAGTGTATTTAATAATCAGCGAAATTATATCATTTATTTTTTTGAAAAAGTAATTTTATATTAATTTGATGTTTATTATATATATTAAGTTTTTTCCTGATGGTTACCTTTTTTGTACAGAAAAAAATCCAATTATATTGTATACTCGTTAGTTTTATTAGCTGTTTTATTATAAAAATTTTTTTTTGGTTATTTAACACGTTTTTATTATATATATATGGAATTGATTTATAAAAAGTCACAGATGCGTGTGACTTACCAATTTTGGCTATAATGTAATACCTCTAAATATATAAGGAAAATTTTATTACTAATAATTGTATGTATATATTAATATATACACCAAATCAATCCATAATGAGGTAAACTGATATTCCCTTATTCCCTCCCTGAATAATTTAGTTATTCTCAGGTATCAATGGAATAATAATAAAAAAATATATGACAAATTCTATAATTATCATAATTAACTTTATTTCGTTGTTTGAATTAGCCAATTTATAAAATCGTTCAAAACTCTTTCCCCTGCCAATGGATCTCTAAACATGTCATGTTCACATTGCTCATACAACAACATAGCCTTTTGATCTTCCGGAGTTTGTGCTTGAGCAAATAAATCTTTAGTCCCATCACATAAAGTAACGCGATCACATAAACCATGCTGTACAAAAAAAGGTTTGCGAACTTCTCCAAGTTTTGTTTGTATCCACTCAGTAGCATGCAATAATGTCAAACCTGTAGCTACTCTTAAATTTCCATGATAAGTTTGTGGGTCCGAGAGAAATCTCTATAAAAAGATTATATTAGGATCAACAATAAGTTAAAAAAGTATTATAATATATAATTACCTCTATAACTTTCGGATCAGAACTACTTTTTCCGCGATGTGCAGCTACTAAAGGTAAACGACCTAAAGGAGAATTACCGATCAATTTAGCAACAATTTCAGCAAATTTACTAGGTCGACTCTGATTAGCAACATGAATTAATGGGCACTGTATACATAAAGAGTCAAATGTATTTGGATGTTTAATAGAATAATCTATAATAATCAAACCACCAAGAGACCCGCCAAATAAAATCAATTTTCTTAGACGATTTTCTTCTGCATTTTTTTCCTTGACATGATCTACGACAAGTTTGGTTGCTTTTATAAAGTCTTGCCAATCAGTAACATATGCATGTAATCCACTAGATCGACCAAAGCCTGGCAAATCCAGTGCGATAACACGAAAACCTGCCTCTAATATTGGAATACAATTTTCAGAAAAACGGCCTCCGTAATCGTTTAATCCATGAACATATAAAACGTCTGCATTACGTTGCACTTTAGCAGTTGGCAAATACCAGACTTGATAATGAATAAAACTATCCTTTGTGCCATTGAAAGAGAAAGGGAGTTTATATTCTGAATAAAGATAAGGTGAGGAACGAACGATTTGTTCGGTAGGAGAATAAGGAAGAAAGGCTCTTCCGTAAGTCAATTCTTTCTGAGATACATTGAACAATTTCAAAAATGGTTCAATTAATATGCTATAAGTTGTATTAAGAAAATTCATGAGTGAATCAGAACTGAAATTTCCAGACATTGTAAAGAAATAATATCTGCGGATTTCACATTTAGCATGTGAATTGATACTAGTTTGTGTACCCGATTTGCAAACTCTATTTTCACAGTATAAATTTATTTTTAGATAATAACGAACATAAAAAATGTGGACTTATACCAAATTTATATGAGTTATCGGTTACGCGGATTTGTGACTTCGTGATCGCTCGAAAATTCGTACGGAAAACTTCCTTGGAATTGAAAAATAGATTCGATCTCGTGCCATAATCGTGCGAGTCCGAATTATTGAAAAAAGTGTTTTTTATCTGGTTGTTCTGCCCTCAGTTCACATGTACCACCAAGTTCATTCAGATTTCATAATTACTAATAATTATCTCCAACTATATTCCATATGGACTTTACAATCTGGTATTATAGTAAACATTTTATATTATTATTACCGTAAATCATTTTTTTTTCTTCACTAATATGTAATGACAAAGTTAATCATACTGGTGTTCTTGATTGCAAATTTTAATTGTTGCAGCATATGTAATTCAACTGACGGAGTTTGTTGATCTTTCTATAATTTCGTCAAAAATCTGAATCAACGATATTCTAATACGTTCTCTTGCTTTTCAACCCTGCTCAAATGATAAATGAACTTACTTTAATAAAATATGATAATTTAGGAATATAAGGCCGGACAAATAAAATATTTAGATTCTAGTAATACAATATTTTAAAAATAACGCGGGCACGCGGTTTTTTTATCTATATAAAAATTATTTAACATGCGTATAATATGTAATGTAATACAAAATTTTGTTTTACGAAAATGAACGATCATCTGATCATATTGTCATATTGGGTGCATAATGTCAACGATTCCTTCCTTTTTTACATTTATAAAATGCCAACAATTATTGTAAATTATGTGAAGGACAAGTAAATAACAAATGGCGCGTATTATATAGTAAGACAAAATTACATTTAGATAATTTGAAAATATGTGTGTCGTGATTCTTCGATATTTTTAGCTGTCAATAGTCAATACAAATGAAACTAAAATTTCTAATAATGGTAATGATGATAAAGTGACTAAAGTGACAATGTAAGCAAACAGAGCAAACAAGTTAATAAAGTTAATAATAACTTAACATGTAATTTTCCAATGGAAATTCATCCGGTTTATTTGAATACATCTGTTCTCAATGTGGAAAAATTCCTGATGGAGAATCTAATAATCGAATCAATATTGCAGAAGAATATTATTACTATTGTAATGATTGCTATATTTCGATCAAAGAGAAGGCGAATAGATGTATAATTTCTAATATGCATTTAATTTGATTATGTATAATCATGCGATAAAAAATTATTATAAAAAAAATTTCTACAATTTAATTTGACCAGCATATATATCTAATAATGCAAACATACATCATTTTCTATTCATTGTATCTTCTACCCTTCTAAAATTTGTATTAGGTAATGCCTTTTTACATATGTACTTGTATTTATATATCTCCCATTCTGGCATTTTTTTTTAATTTCTTCATAAAAAAATGCTTTAATTGTTATCATATATCCTCTTTTTAATAACATTATTTTGGTATATACTGTATTTATTATTTTATTATTTACCATACAAATTAAAGTATGAATTCCTAAGAGATATATATAAAAAATTACCAATCTAATATATTTTATATAAAAAAAAATAAATTATACATTCAGAATATTTATTACTAATTTACTGTATTTATAGAATATTATATGCAATACAAATAGTAACCAATTATAATATAATT
Source organism: Rhizophagus sp. LPA8_4_AMF (assembly GCA_021464525.1). NCBI lineage: Eukaryota > Fungi > Glomeromycota > Glomeromycetes > Glomerales > Glomeraceae > Rhizophagus > Rhizophagus sp. LPA8_4_AMF. The sequence goes on along the minus strand of JADRCO010000419.1, from coordinate 25,352 downwards.
ATATTATATTCAATTTAATTAAAATGAAAAGACTACCTTTACTAATAATTGATTTAAAATTATTATTATATGAAAATATTGATATTTCATATAAATTATAAATTATTTTACTAATTTTAATATTTATATTAAAAAAATGTTTCATGAAATTTAGTTTTAATTTTAATATTTATGAATTTCAAGTTTATTTTTTTCAAAACTTTACTATATATTTTTAAATATTAAATTTAATTACCGTATACATCAGAAATTAAGCACCCTTTTTTTGACCGTAATTCCGGCCAGGAACGGCATAATGTAGGCCAAAATTTTCATAATTCTGGCCAGGGGTGCTTATTTTCGGGGGTGCTTAATTTCTGATGTATACGGTATTTAATATTATATAGTTAAAAGTTAAAACTAAATTACAACTGGTTAATCAAATCTGTTTTTTTAATTTATTCCATTTACTTCTTTTTCCAATATATTTTGCAATATTTCTTGATACTTTTTTTTAAAAAAATAAATACATGTCAAATGATAAAAAATAGGCAAAAATAAGCAAGAAAATTTGGCACAAATCACAAAATCAATATATAATAAATTCGCAAATAGGCAAAAATCAAAAAAAAATAAGCAAAAATAAGCAAAAATAGGGCAAAAACAGGCAAAATAGGCAAAATAGGATTTGTTTTTCCTCTTGTATTTTTACTTTGCCATTTTCTAGAAAATTCTTATTTGGTTTTTTATAATATTATTGATACTACTTAGTTCTTTATTTTTATATTTCTACAATTCCTTCTCTTTGTATATTTCTTCAAGTTGTTTCTTGTATTACTTTCTTAATTTCTTTCTTAAATCTTATCTTTTCAAGTAATTTCTTATGATTAGATAGTCATTCAATTTCAGGAAATCGATCATCGCACAGATTTATCAAATAAATATCATCCAATCGAATTTCCTAATTATCATTTTTTTTTGCGCGTCATTAACTTTATAAAGAAATATGTCATTACTATTCAATTTATTAAAAGCTTCAGAAAAGTCTTTACGTTTGGGAAAGCTGAATTTAATAAAAAATGAACAAAAAATAATATTAGATACACCAAATTGTCTAGCTTATACAGGTCGTGGTTGTGTTCCACACTTGACACCTGATAATTTGCATAATATTCCATTAGTTGAAGCTGTTAACATTACATTGGAGCATTTGTGAGTTTATATTCACTTTTTATACAATTCGCTTCGGGAAATCTATGCCGAATTCATAATGCAAAATTCTATTTAATTAACCTTTTTATTTGTTTAATTTACAAAAGTATAGATGTACAACCACCACCTTCCACTCAATTTCCCGATGGATTACATAAATTTTTGAATTTTGAAGAGTATCTTGTATTTATTGACGTTCGTGATTCTGGGAACTTAAAACCTGTATCTAACAATGCGGACAAGTATGTTTCTGTATATACATGTCACGGAGTGCGTCAGGCAAGTATTAACATTTAATCAAAGTAACTTTTCCACTTTTAAATGACTTGTTAATTAAATAGGTTATGTCCGATTCATATATTGAATATATGAATATATATAAACCCGACGTTTTTGCTAGTTTAGCTGATAAGATTACGGATGAGGTACCAAGTTTGAAAAGGATAAAGAAGTCTGTTGATAGAACGTTAAAATGGCTTGATAATGCGCTTAGTAACGTAAAGGTATATTTGAATACGTTTTACTTTTTTCGAAAAGTTTTTCTTAGGAAGCTTTTCTTTAATGTTAGACTTCTATTTAATAGGAAGGGATCCATGTGTTTGGAGTTTTGACCGGGCACAATAATAAGGAAGAACGAATTAGATCGGCTCAGGAAACTGCAAAAAGAAATGTTTCGGGTACGAATCATGTAAATCTTTCTGTTTTTTATATTTACAACAAAAGTAATTTATTTATATATCGTTTTACAAACTTGTTAGGATTCGTACTGAATGGAAACTTTTTAGGAAATACTTCGAGAGAACGTATAGATATATTGAAAAGTTCACTCGACAATCTACCATCTAATAAACCTCGTTTAGCATATGGACTAGGAGCACCAGGTACGTAATAAATATCTTTCGTTAACATAAATTGTTTCAATAGTTTTACTCATATTTTCACTTTCAATTAGAGGATATTCTATTAGGTGTATCTGAGGGAATTGACTTATTTGATACACATTATGCGGTCAAAATGACCGATGCAGGACATGCTTTTACGTTTTCATTAGATGTAAAGAATGATTTAGATTCTTCTAAAAATCAAAAAACAATAAATTTGTGGAATTCAAATTTTTGTGATGATACTCAACCTTTATTGGTTGGATGCCAGTGTTATTCATGTCAAAATCATACTCGAGCATATATTCATCATTTATTGAATACCCATGAAATGCTCGCTACAGTACTACTTATGAGGTAATATACTTATGCTCGTTTGGATAATGGGATTGTCTTTGTTGAATCAAGGAAATGGAATCTTGTATTAACAATGACATTGTGCTATTTCTAGTCATAATTTATTCCACTACACGATATTTTTCAAGAATATTAGAGAATCCATTAATCAAGGTACGTTCTTCTTAAAAGCAGAACAATTTTTTAAAATATATGGTGATGGATATAAACAAGAAAAAGAAATGATCGATAGTTCAACAATAATTTTAAAGAATTAATTAAGTAATTTGCTAGTATTACATTTATAGATATAGATATACAAAATTTAAAATCAGCAAGATTTTAAAGATAAAATACAATTATTGTTTATGAATGGCCAATTTTAAAGTATTAATAATACAGTTGTATACTTTATTATTTTCTTATAAAAAGGTTTTTAGAATTTCTCAACGAAATTTAAAAGGGATTTCATTTCTTTTTTTAAAAAAAAACAATGCAAAAACATCAAATAAACGCATTTTAACTACAAATTTTCTTTATCTATATATTCTATTTATTCAATTCATTTTTTTTTGTCATTCATAAACTAAATAACTAAGGCTGAGATGTAAAAATATGACTATGAAATTCAATTCCTATTTTATAGATAAAAATCTCACCTTTAATATTTATGATTTCTTTAGAAATCTAATTTTTAAAAATATATTAATATAATAAAATATTATATTAGTTAAATTTATTTAATTAGAAATATTAAATTAACCAGATTTTTACTTTTTTATATTTAAAAATAATAATAAAATGCAAAATATAAAGAAATAATTAGGCTAATATAATTATAATAAGTTAAAGAAAATAATAATTAAAAAAAAAGTAAACAGATTTAAAATAATTAAAACAGTAGAATATAATATTTTTATAATAAAATCAATTATAAAATTTCAAAAAAAAAATTATTTTATTGATACAATTATATACAAATTTAATGCAAATATTATTAGAATAATTAAAATAAAATTTTTGCAATACATTTGTAATACTATTACTTAAATATGTAAGTATACTGTTAATATATTTTCATTATATTTCTTTTTATTTATTAAAATAGTAATATTTAATTTTTAGTTTTATTAGACTTAATAATTTAAATATAATTTACTTTTTTTTTTCTACAAATCATCTAGTGTGATAAATAGATAATCTATTATTATATAAAATACAAAAAATATCTATATATAATACCAGCCACCTATCCTATTGGTAATCAACTAATTAAATATGATTTGTTAGTAGAACATTTGTCTACATATATTGCTTACTACTTAGTACTAAAAGCTATATGCTCTTACCATCTCAAACATATATAATTTATAGTTTAATAGTCATTTTTAAATACTATGTAAAAAATCATTTAATTTATTATTACTAATTATTGCAATATATTAAAAATTATATTTATTAATAAAAACTAAAAGTTTTTATAGTAGTTAATAGAATAGAGAAAAAATTTAGATAGAAAGCTTTCAAAGCTTTTCAACAACAAAATCAAAACTTCCTTAGCAAGTACAATAGCCAATAGCAACTTTAGTATAAGTAAGAAATGGTATATAATTTTAATAGATTTTAAAAACACAGCTATTTTGAAATTAAATTGTTTATATATTTAAATTGTATGATTTTAATATTTATATAATTGTTTATTTAAATAATTTAAATTTTTTTCATTTAAATTAGAAGTTTATATATAAAATTTATATGTATATACATATATTATGATTTTATTTAATATTTTAATATATTATTAATATATTATTTTTAGGGTAAATTTAGATCTCACCACTATGTGTAATGTTTAAATCTCATTTTTATTCAAAAAAGGATATTTTGTATACTGATCATTTAATTCTGATCAGAATTAAATCTGTGATTTAATGAAAAAAATACTGAAAAAAAAGTTTTGTCAAATAAGTCAAAAATGACATTCAAAACCATCTTTAATGCTTTAAGTAAATTTGCAGAGAGGCAAAAATACACATAATGAATATTTTTTAAAAAAATTTATATATTAAGGATTTCTTTTTTTGTTATTAAATGTGAAATTATAGAGGGGTGAGATATACATTTTCCTTTATCTTTATTTGAATTTTAAGATTATAATTAAATTTTTTTTTCTTTAATACAAAAAATTTAATATCATAAATCATGATTGGTTTTATTTATAAATCCAATAAAATTATTGAATTTATAAAAATTGTTAAGTCCAATAGGTTGTTGAATTTTATTGAAAATTATTAAGTCCAATAGGTTGTTGAATTTTGTTGAATTTATAAAATTATTAAGTCCAATAGAGTTGAATTTTATTGAATTTATAAAATTGCTAAGTCTAATAGAGTTGAATTTTATTGAATTTATAAAATTATCATTAAGTCCAATAGAATCGAATTTTATTGAATTTATAAAATTATTAAGTCCAATAGAGTTGTTGAATTTTATTGAATTTATAAAATTATCATTAAGTCCAATAGAATCGAATTTTATTGAATTTATAAAATTATTAAGTCCAATAGAGTTGTTGAATTTTATTGAATTTATAAAATTATTAAGTCCAATAGAGTTAAATTTTATTGAAATTACAAAATTATTAAGCCCAATAGAATCGAATTTTATTGAATTTATAAAAATTATTAAGCCCAATAGAATCAAATTTTATTGAATTTATAAAATTATTAAGCCAATAGTCGAATCTTTACAAATCCATTAAATAATTGTTATAAACACAAACTATATTACAACACTGAATAGTATTAAATATTTGTATATAAATATCTTAGAATTAAAAATTATAATATCCTATAGGATTATTTATAATTGACGTAAATGATTAAATCATAGTAACTTTTATTTACAGTGTTAAGATTGATTAAACTGAAAGACTATTCCGAAATATTATAATGATCGTATGCATTGAAAATTAAATTGTGTTTCATTATTGTATTTAAAATCAATGGCATCCAATAGTTGTAAATTCCACAATAATAATTTTGTTTTAATAAAAATTCGAAACATGGACACAAAGCGGATAAAACTTGAATAAATTTCACATCAAAACAATAATGTTAATATTGCTTCAATTGAATAATAATGACAAGAATCAAATTTGATAGATAGTATTTACAGAATAACAAACATACAATATGACTTTAAAGTAAAGAAATATGATCTCTAATTTTACTAGGGTCTAAATTAAGATGTTTTTAATATGAGAGATAAAATCTGATGAAATTTCTATGCATAAATCAAAAAAGTAAATAAAACAAATTAAATATTTAATTACAACCGAAAACGCGAAAAAGAATCAAAATTTCCCCTTATAATATTGTGTAATGAGTAACATAAACTCGGAAAGGACCTGCGTTCTCGGTTGTTCCCCGTAAACAATACCGAAGATCAGTTTCAAAAGAAGGTTTATCATAATCAAAAATTCTTAATTTTAAGTTGATTCCAAAATTGCATATGCATGTTAACTGATTCGTTTTAGATAATACTTATAAACTTAATAATAAATATTAATAGAGTAACAATGATATTAAAAAAGTATAAATTTATAAAATATTTATCAATCAACAATTAAAAATATATATATAAAAATAAGGTTTTATTTAATTAGAATTAAATTCCAATAAAAGTTAAATTTAAACTTTTTAATTAAACTGATTCAAGTAAAAGGATCAAATCCTTGAATTCCATATTTAGCTAAAAACTTTGTAAATTTATAAATTAATTTATTAACTTCGGATACAAACAATACTTAATTGACTATATTCAAAGAAAAATGAAGAGAAACGCGCGAATTTATTACTTATACATACATTAACATATGCACATATATTTATTTAAAATATCCGTATTTTTTTTTTATTATTATTACCAATCTTTTGTTTGTTATTTATTTTATCTATTTTAATATAACTAATATATAATATATCAGATATAGAATAGTGTCAATCATCCAAGATCATCAGGTGACAATTGGCTATTTGAATGAATAATGAATGGTAGATGAACTTTTTGAATTTCTTTATTTTTATTATTATTATTTTTTTTTTTCTTCTTTTTTTTTATGATAGGAAATCCTTTAAAAAGTATTATTAATAGTTTTTAAATAAATGATTTATTTTATTTATCGGGTATCGATATTTCTATTTCAACCCGACTTCTGAAATTCTGGACAAAAAAAAACACGAATTCGAATTTTGATATAGACCGTGTAACTACCTCAGTTGGTAATGATTTACATATACATATAATGTATCACAAAATTATTTTAATTATTATATACATGATTTGTAATAATAACCTCCGGCATTTCAAACCGATTACCTGATTAGTTCGATCTTGAACTTTATTTCATGCTTGTATCATAAAGTTTTACGTGTGAAGATTGACCTAAAGAAATCCAACCATGCTTTTTCCAATTTATTAAAGAGACGCACAGACCGCAGTTATGTTGATTTGGCATATATTCAATATGCGTTACTTTAACTGTTTTTTTTAATACTCATTATACTTGAGTAAAAAAAAAAAAAAAAAAAAAAATTTTTTTTTTCAATCTCAACTTATATAATATATTTTGACCATTTCCTCCTTTTACCTTCTCTTTACCTTTTTTTTTACTAAACTTTCTATTCATTATTTTCACATATATCCTCTCTTTTATTTCACATTTATAGGGTGTATTTTTATGGCACTCTAGTAAATTTTTTTATCCAAACAGAATGCTTACACACACGAAAACGAATATAGAAAAGGATGAAATCATTATTATCGATGCAAGTAATAAGTCACCAGATACTTCTGAAAAATTAACTTCTACTATATTAGAAGAAAGGGTTAAAGCTGCTGCTAAACTTGAAGGTGTCACAACTGACAAAATATTAGCTAGAAATAAGAAAACGATAATCACTTCTAATAATAATAATGTAACCAATGTATCCAGAAATAATGGTATGTTTACATTCGCTTGACATTTAAATGGTTACTCTTGTTTTCTTACTAATTTTGTAGTTTTTCTTTTCTTGATTTAGCAGATAGATTATCAAAAGAATCTGGAATAGGTTCAAGTGTTAGTAGTTCATTCGACGAGAGAGATGATGATATGGATCATATTTATAATGAACAATTCACTTCTTCTTCTTCTCAATCTACTATAAACACTTCCGTTTCCACTGAAAATCCAAAATTATCCCCCGTATTAAGTCAATCATTGGATGATTTAGATGATACGTTAACAATATCTCCAAATGATAATAAAAATCTTCTTGGTATAATAACTGAAGAGGAAGAATTATATAATAATAATTTAAATAATAATAATAATATTTCTCATTTGAATCATTATCAAGATAATTATAATAATAATAATAATTCTCTTTTTAAGAAATATCATCAAAATAGATTAACTGTTTCTGATTCAAATTCTGAAGTAACTGAATCAAGTACATTTAATGATACTGAATCTTCAACATCAGGTGGTGATCCGGATTCTCCTGCTTTATTGAATAATAATTTACCTTTACAAATTAATAATTCTACAAGAGTTGATTTAGATAAAAAGAAAAGTTCATACAAAAGAAAAAATTCTGGTCGTTCAATATTTAGTGTATTATCTTCAAGTTCTTTACGTTCTTCAAGTTCTTCTCTTCAAAGAGGTTCTCTATCAGATCCTGAGGATTCTTTTCCTAATCATCATCATCAAAGAGCTGCCACTCCAAGTTCTCCTTCAAAATCTGATCGTATATTAGGTCGTTCTGGTTTTTCTTCCTTATCAATAAGGCGACGTCGTTCTAAACCGATATTATCTCTTGCTTTATCTGATAGTAGTAATAATAATAAAATGTTGACTTCTGGTTTATTAACTTCTAGACCTGGATCTCCTGATAATTCTGAAAACTTATCTAAAGCTGGTAAAATTTTGGGTTTAACAATTTCTGAAGAAAAAATTTTGTTGGACAATAAAGTAACAAAAAAATCACGTGATGTTAAAACAACTTCTTCTTCGGATGAAAAAATTTTTTCTTCAACAAAATCTTTTAATAAAAATCATTTAAATAAAGCCAACAAGTTACTTGGAATTAATGATAACAAACCATTATTAAATAAACAAAGTAAAGCGAGTAAAGTGTTAGGTTTAGATGATAATGAATTAAATAGAAGATCTCCTTCAATGTATATTGATAGAGGAAGTATAGAAAGTCAAATAACGGTGGCAAGTATAAGGAAGAATGTAATATGTAAAGGATTTTTAGCAAAACATACGAATACACATTTTAAATCATGGAAATCATGGAAGAGGAGATATTTTATATTGGCAAAAAATACTTTGTATTGTTTTAAATCTTCTGATAATAATTCTCCATTATTAGAACTATTTGAATTAACCTCTGAAAGTGTGGTCTGTGTTAGTGATTCTTTTAATGGCAAAAGTTGGGTATTACAAGTTGGTAAATCAAATCATTCGAATCAAAAATCTTGGTATATACAAGCTGATAACGTTGAAGATATGAAATTTTGGTTAACCGAGTTAAAATCTACTGTAGTAAAATGTAATCATGCACCTGAAACTCCTAAATCAGCTGATAAATTATTATATGATATTGATGATGATGATGATGATGATTATAATTATGATGTCGATTTATTAAGTAATGATAAGATTCATCAAAGAACTTTTTCTTCTCCAAGCAAATTGACTAACTCTCCTGAATCTTCGTTAATTAAATCTTCATCTTCAATTGATGATTATTCTTTACCTCCTCCTCCACGTCCTTTTATGATGACTTCTTTACCACCTCCTCCTCGTCCAAGATCTGCCCCTTCTTCTCCTTCTTGTCCTCCTTCACCAATTACTTCATTATCTCCACCTCCACGTCAAATATCTCCTCTTAATCATATTCCTTCTGATGTTGAAGAATTATGTTCAATTAATAATAATGATGATCTTGAAATTCCACGTTCCTCTTCTCCAGTTGAAACATTATCCCCTCCAAGAGCAAGACTTGGTAATTTAACACATCAACATAATAGTTCAATATCTAGTACATATTCAACTGCTAGTGTAACCCCCCCACCTTTAAGAAACAAACAAAGATCAAATTCTGCTAATAGTGTATTATCAATTAATACTACTTCTTTAACTTCAATAAAAAAACAATCATCACCTCGTCAATCACCTCTTTCGTCCCCTTCAGTTAATAATTCTCCTAAAAAATCTGCCCGTAGTTCTACTACAAGTAGTCATCGAGAAAGTATACCGATTATGATGCCATCTTGGGGTTTAATGACTACTTCCCCTACTTCTGTATCTGATAATTCTAATCATTTCTTATCTCCTCCACCACGTTCCTTATCACATCTTCCTTTACGTAATGTTCAGCAATTGCCTTATAAATCATCCGACTTTTATGCTCGTTTACAAAATCCACCTAAACCTCCAGAAGGTCCAAAACCTCCTGCAAGGAACAATGTCAAAGTTCCTTTAATTAATCCTGATCTTTATTTAACTCGTAATCCTCCTCCAAATATTCCTTTACCTCAACCTCCTCCTCGTCCAGCAAATACATTAACTTCTGCATCCCGAGTTGCTTCACGTAATCATCCTCCAATATCATTACATCCGCCTCCCCCAATACCGCCACCAAGAAGACCAAGTGCAGATGGACGAATGGGAGGAATAGGAACAAAATCTTCTACAACAAATTTGCCAGTACCTATACAGAATATGAAACAGGCAACTTCACCACCACGAGAAAGATCTTCACTTTATGAAAGGACTATGACATTGCCTATTAATTTGCCCTCACATCCATCTTCTAATACAAGATTATCTGTTAGATCAAAATCTCCTCCACTTTCAGTATATTCTTCTAATTCATCAAGATTTCAAACAATGTCAATTAATTTACCTTATATTGCTCCTTTACCTCCTCCAACTCGTCCTCCTAATATACCATTACCTCCTGTGCCTACTCAATCACCTTCAGTTACTAAAAATAATAATGAGTCAACAATACCACCACCAATTGAATTTCCTGATGATGATGATTTAGATCCTGATTATGCTGATGAATTAGCTGCTTCAAGAATTCGTTCACAAAAAGTAAAAAATGCAAGTAATTTACCAAATTCTGATACTTCACAACAATTATCCGCTTCTGGATTAACTTTTGTTATGGTTGAAGAAACTCTTGGTGATGGGGAATTAGTATTGGATCTTCAGGATGTTAGTGAAGACCATCCTCATGTTATTAGATCAAAATCTTCTCATAATAATATTCTTAGTGAGTTAATAAGGAATGATAAGGAAGAGAAAAATACGAATAAAAAAAATATTCCAATATTAGAAGGAGAAGGAAATGAAAAGGAGAATTTAAAGGAAAAAGAGAAAGAAACAGTGGAAAAATTAGAGGATAAATCAGTAAAAGAAAATTCAGAGAAGAATGTCACAATTAATGATATTAATGGACATGTTAACAATAGTGTTATTAGTAAAAATAACATTAATAACATTCCATCTTCAAATATGTCTATATGACAAAAAAAAATTTTTTAGTTTATTTTATTTTAATTTATTTGTATTTCTATTTATTGGGTTGGGATGATATCAATAGATATCAATATTATCAAATATTGTTATTTTATTTTTTTTATTGGCATTTATATATATATTAGCATTTTATTATACATTATTATATTATTCATGTTTATTTATTTTATTTATTTATTTATTTTTGTAGAAATTTTTGTATTATTTTAGTTTGTTATATTAGCATTTTTTGTATTTTCTTTGTATAGAAAATTGTGTTTTTTTTTAAAAAAAAGAAAAATTTGAGTATGATATAGCCTTTTTAAAAAATATTACCGTTTTAATTAAAAAAAAAAATATATTCTTATTTAAAAAATCACCTTTATATATTAACTTAGTATTTGCCTTTTTTTTTTGTATTTTCTTGTGTATAATATATTCTTTGATATTATTAAAGTTCTTTTGTTTGTATAATATAAATAGAAAATTATAAATAATTTAAATTTATCAAGTATTAATAATATAAAGGAAATTTTTTTGTTATAAAATTATCCCAATTCTTACCATGATCCGTAAGAAAAATTTTATTATAAATTTCTATAATTTCTATAACTAATGGTAAGAATTGAATATGATTTTTTCTATCTCTTTGAATTTTAAAAGAAGATAATGAATTTTATAAATAATTATTATTTTATTTTTAATTTTTTTTTTTATGAATAAAAAAAAACACCTGCAAGATCTTTCAATACTTCGTTTTTTTTTTTCCTGAAAAAAATTCGATATCTTTAGAATAAATTAAAATGAAAATATATTATCTTGGTTACAAACTAAATTTACCATTTTCATAAATCATCCCTATAATTGAATACCTTATTTCAATTTAATATCAGAACAATCTTTCCAAAAGCAAAAAAAAATTATTATTACTTCATTAACTATATTCTCGTAAAAATTTTAAAAACCATGTAAGTAATTAATAATAAATAAATCATTTTCTCTATAAAAAAAAAAAAGAAAAATAAATAAATAAATATATATATATATATATATTTACCAAATATACTCAATAAATTTAGTATATAAAAAATCCTTTCATTTTTTATTTAGAATCACTAAATGTTTTCCATCCTTTAACTTTACTTTCTTTTAATAAACTTAAATATTTCTCGGCTAATTCTTTACAATTTTGATAATGATTAACATTTTCAGTTTTGTAACATCTTTTTAATTGATTACGAATTAATCGAAGTTCCATTACTTTAATCCAATCTTCTCGAATTTTTTGTTCTCTCGCGTCAAGAATACCTATTTTATGAAAAGAATTTAAAATTTATTTCTAATATGGTTGAACAAAAAGGATTTTAATTTTAATAATGAATCTATTTCTACCTGGCCGATCACTTGATTCAACTTCATTAAGTGGAGGAACAATAGGAAAAGTTTTATGAACGGGATACTCCCAACTTGCCATTAGGACTGTTATTTTATATACTTATATAAAGTTTGAACAAAAAAAAATATATATCGGATATATAAAAAAATTAATGCAAGATTTTCGTTACACGACATATTTTTATAATGACATAATTAAAGAGTCATTACTCAATTTTAAGTTCCAAAAAGTTTATTTATTATGGAAGGTAGATCTAACAATAAACGAGCCAACGAACCAAAACATTTACGAAGAAAAGTGGTGTTCGTAGATCCTGATGATCCCGATGCACCACATTGGTGGCCTGCCTTGGTAATTTTTTTTATGACAGGTCTTTATTTTCTTATTATAAACTTTTTTTAACTTATATTATTATTAGGTGGTTCCGTTAAAGGAAATCGAAATATTTAAACAAAGGATGGATTATGATGTACAATATCCAGCTGGAGGAGAAAACGTAGTATGTTATTTTGAAGATGGTTCTTTTTCAATTGTATCAGAAAAAGATCAACTTCCTTTTGATCCAAAAGGTCCACCATACACTACATATATGGAAGGCCCAAATGCATCAACATTTCAAAAAGATAAAGCTGTAACGTTGGCTACGCTTTATTATGAAAAAGGTGTTATACCTCAATCTTTCAAATGGCTTCATAAAGAAGATGATAACATATCAATGGGTGTTGGTTTTTCTGGTAATAGTGGTTTTAATATGAACCATCAATTTGGAACTGAATACGTAAATGGTGAAGATGATCAAATGGTACAAGAATCGAAGTCTTCTGGGAATACGAAAAGACATTCAAGAAAGGATAGTACTAATAATGGTGCGTTATATAGCTTAATATATATTGGATAATATTAACTGGTAGTTAGAAAGATAATTTATAATGATGTTCTGTTTTATGAATGAATTAATTAATACCTATCAGCATTTAATATTTATTATTGGATATAGCAATAGATAATGTAAGTTTCAATAAGAAAGATGGACAAGCTAATATTAAAAAAGATAATGGGGGAACTACTCAGCGAAAGAATAGCATTAGTGGTCCATCTAGAAAGGTGAGTAAAAGAAATTTAAGGTCATTATACTAGTGGGCATTATTTTAAGATCTTGGTATATTTTTAGAATTCTGGTCCATTAACAGGAAGCTCAATATCCCGAGCCACGAAAACAAAACAAAGTAAACCATCAGGATATATACGGCAACTTTCTACAAATTCATCAATCACAAAACTTTCTTCAACTAATCAATCTATAATTAACTATTCATCTTCTATGCAACAAGCAAAATCCATAAATTTTAACCCATCTGCAAATGTATCAACATCACTAGGCGCATCAAATTCTGCAATGGTAACTGAACGAGTCACTACAACTTCACGTGTAAAAACATGTTCGCAATGCGGAGAGAAGGCCAGTTCGGCGAGAACAACAGCTTCTTCGGGTAGTGCTGAGCAAACTCACGCGCAAAGTCATAGTGTATTATGCGGCGAATGTGGTGAATTAATGAATTCATTAATAATTAAAGATGGTAATGTTGTAATGGAAAATGATCATTATTTTAAACATTTTATTGAAAAGAAACGTAGACAGCCTGAACGACTTTGTAATATAAAAGATGTTGAAAAAGTTGAGATGAGTATTCTATATGGAAAATTACCTCTTAGTAAGCGGCAAAGATGGTTGGATAAATCTGAAGGTATGATTTTTTTTAATTATACATATTTGTGGATGTTTAATATATCTTTTTTTTTTTATATAGATATAATGGAGTTATCAAAGCAATTTGGAGATTAAATAGATTAAATTATTATGTAATTTGGTCTAAATTCATTGTAGTTTTTCTGCAAAAATTGTAAAACACTCATACTGTATATCATTGAATACTTTACTCGCTCTCATTTACTCGCATGATATAACATTTTTTATCAAATTACGAAAATACCTGGATACTTAAGAGGATCTTACATAGTGTTCAATTTCTAGTTATTACTGAAACTCAATTTAATATCATTTGTAATTAATTATATATTTACAAGTTAATGAAAAAAATTTTAATTAAATTACATTATTTCATTCTTTAAAATTGATTGAAATATTGTATAACATTATACAAAACTAATAAATAATTCAATATAAAGTAAAAATGATATAATAGCTTATGAATGCTTTCTGATTAAATATATATATATATAAAATAAATAATGTTATTGACGTTGAACTTACATAATTTGTATAGAAATAAATGATGAATCTATTAAATAAATAAATATTTTTAATGCTTAATTATAACTCCTCCTCACAAATTATTTTGCTTTAATCATTTCCTCTTCATGCATGCCACTTTTATCTCTTTTTATTCAATTCATCAACAGTTTTTCTTAAATCACCATAATTTTCATCAAGAGTTTTCATAGCACGTTTTTCATCCCATCCACAACCTTTAATCCATTTAATCATAATTTCTCTTTTTTTATCTTTAACTTTCTCTTTCCAAATTCTTTCAACTTCTTCTTTAACTTCAGCTTGATGACTTTTTCTAATCGTTTTTATTCTTATTTTAAAAGCTCCACTAATAGGTCTATGATCTGATATTTTACATTCATATCTAGAATAATGTTCTTGTTTTACAATATTAGTACCAAAATATAATATTCTATCACACCACGCTGGAGTTCTCTTTTTCTCTGATGTATCATAATTATTTGTTCCAGGATCATATTTATATGTTGGTGCAAAATTTGGTACAGCTTCTTTAAATGATCTTAACCGAAATCCTGGATTTTTATTCATTTCTTTTGATAATTGATCATGCTCTAATAAAAATGAAAATTTCTTTTCTTCTACAGCTTCTATTACATCTTCTCTTTGTAAATTTATTCTATAATTTAAATCACCACTAAAAAATACTATTTCATGATCTAATACCATTGATCCATCTCCTCCATGTGCAAATACACCATCATTATCATTCCATGAATTATTTGCTCTTGATGGAAATACTGTATTATCTAATATCTTTGCTACATCTGTATTTCTTTCTTTTATTTGAGTTTGTCCTGCTGCTAAATGACAATTCACAAAACATATTGATGAATCATCATATATAAATCTTGTTGCTATTGAACCTTTATTACCATGATATCCTTTTAATCCAGTTTTCTTCATCGCAACATCTGTATCTCTTATTTTCTCTATTTCGGATTTTTTCGCAAAAATACATGTAAATAATCCAACAAGATTATCTGATTCCAAAACTTCATATTCCTGATTTGTATATTGTTGAACAATTTCAATTAATTTGTCATACCATAACTTATATCGAAGTGTTATATTTTCATTCATATGTTTATCAGCTTTCTTTTTACTCATCAACATAGTTTCTTAAATTGAAAAAAAAAAAAATTTTTTTTTTATAAATTCATTAATAAAAAGTTTAAAATAGATTTTATTTAAACATAAAATAATTTATTACTCACTTGCAGTCATCTTTTTCGATTCCAAATCAATCATTTCTTGAAATCCAACTACTATAATGTCAGGTGACTTTGTACTTTCGAACAACTTTTCAAGGAATTTTCTACCATCAGAAGAACTTTCTAATTCTGCTGGTTTTGAAGCATCAATATTCCATGAACACATCAGCACTTTAACATTCCTAAAATCACAATATTCATGTTCCCTAGCAACCATTTCATCAGCTATATAAATAAATTATTATCATGATTTTATTAATATATTACTGTAAAAATAATAAATAATATTCCAAATGCTCACCTATCCAATCCTCTGTCATTAAACCATCCCAAGTAATTATTTGACCTTCTTCACTTAAACTAGCAACTTGTAATCTTTCCACTCTCAATAAACTTGTCTCATCCAATTGCATACCAACAATGGGAGCTTTATGAGCTTTCCATTCTTTAATTACAATCCAAGGATAAGTTCGTACGTCATATATATATATCATACCAGTGTTGAATCCAACCCAAAGATAATCACCAACACTCAATAAAGAATTAATACAATAAACTGCAACAGTCACTGTAAATTCCCATTCATATGTCTTAGTATTCCACACAGATATTTTTCCATCATCATGGCCAATATAAACAAATTTCGTTTGTTTCATGTATGTCATGCATTTTACATGTCCTACATCAATTCCCAGCTCAATTTTTTCCAATACCAATCCTTGTGTCTCAAGAGGATTAAAAATTTCAACCGTTTTACCAGATGATAGCCATAAATGTTCTCCAACTACAATAGCACAATTTACTTTTGATGAAACTTTTATGTTTTGTGGTTTTGATTTCAGAGAGACGACACCATCTTCACCTTCTGGCCATATTAGTAGTTTACCGCTATCATCTAAAGTCCACAATTGAAGTCCATGACGTAATATGAAACTAACTTGCGAACTATGAGCTTTCTTATTAATTTCGATATATTTTTCACTATTTATATCAATGGCAAATAAGTGACCATCTTGAGTTCCACACCAAGTATAACGACCAACGTCTTCCACACGACGAGTTGGACGCCAACATAAACTTGCAGCCTTAGAATCATCATGAGAAATTGAGCGAGTATTTGCACCATCCGCTAATAACCATACACGAGTATGACCTGTACTCGTAATTATAAATTTACCAGCAATGGCAAAAATACGTGTTGTACCTTTACTATTAATATCTTTAATATCTTGAAATCTTGGTGGACGTCTATTAACACGAGTTGCATCTGGAGTAGAAGCACGGTCTTCTGAATGATCAGAATCTGATCCAGAAGCTTCTTTTTCATGTTTACTTTTATTTTTTACCTTACTATTATTTCGATCAAGCTTTCGTGGACGATCAGGAAGTGTCGGTTTATTTTGTGGTCTAGGAGGTAAAGAAGGTGGCCCATTCTCTAAATCATTTTCATTAGTTCTATGTAAAACTTTAAAATTATTATCATATTTTTTTGAGGGTACTGAAGGTATTGATTGATTAGAACTGAGATACAAATTAGAATTTGTATCAATTGAATTATCATCTATAAGCTTATTTCCTATTCCCCTGGATGTAACATGAGAATGACTATGTCTCCTAGGTCTTGAAGAAAGATGAGCTACTGAAGATTCATTATCCATTTCGTTTATATCTGAAAATGGATCAGCTTCTTTAGAAATAGCTTCTTTAGAATCATCAAAAGGATTATCATGAATTTTACGATAATTGGATACTGAATATTGAAGAGGAGCACTATTAGGAAGGTGTGAAATTGTGGGTGAAATATTATTCTTTAATGCTGAAGATGGTGGTGGTATAATAGGTTTAATATTTCCAACTACATGAGGTTTTGATCTTGAAGGAGGTATCGGAGGTGGAGATTTTTTAACATTTAGTGCATTAACCACATTAACCACATTAACACTATTCTTAAATTTTTGTAATGATTGATCATTTATTCTATCATCTGAAGAATTTGTATCTCTTGTTGTAGAAGTTTGTTTAATGGTAAGATTAGTGTTTGTAGTTTCATTAGTAATATTACTATTTTGTTGATTTAGTTGTTTGATTATAGATTTTATTGACCTATTTGGTTTAGAATCATCGTCACCACTAGATGTATTCAGATCCACCTGTGCTAACAAAATGTCAACTAAAATAAGGATCTAATTTTTAAAGAAAACAAGTGTAAAAATAATAAATAGTTGTAGTTTATAACATACCATTATTTATTGTTGACGACGTAGTTTTCGGTAAAAGTTTAGAATTTGAAGTATTCATAGTTTATGTTCCAATTAGAGATTAAAAAATATTTTAAGATAAATTAGATAAATTAGGTAGATAAATTAAAAAAATAATCAAAATCTACATTGTTTAAGAGCAAAATATTCGATTTGACCAAAAATGGATAATACAATTGTGAAGGATCAACTTTAGGTGACCTTATACAACTATTATTCAGGTCGAAAAAAATTAATAATTATATGATTCAAATAATTCTTTTTTTTTTTTTTTAAAAAAAAAAATAAAATTAAAAATTATAATAAAATAATCAAGGCGAAACTTTTTTTTTTCTTTTGAAATTCTGAATAATGTAAAAAAATTCAAATGATTTTTTTTTCCTCGAAATTATTTATTCTATTATAAAGTTTCACACATTTCCCTTCCCGTCAACCTTTTAAATTATGTACAAGATTGTACGAATGTGAGTGATTTGTGTATGGAATTTCATGATTCACATGTTAACCCATCAATCTTTCTTGTTCACGGATAGAAATCGCGAAACTTATAATTAATTAATTTGACGATTATGAATGGGAAAAAGAAGTGATAATTCTGGTAAAAAAAACTATACCTAATTGATAATTTTGTCCGGAATTACGGGATTAACGTAACTTTAATTATATTAAGTAATAATTTTATCACGTGACTTTCATGGAAATTTGCCAATCACGATTCACGAATTTAGGTTATCATGATATTTGGCGATGCATATTCATTTGTAATTCATTTGTAATATGAAATTCATTTGTAATATTTAACAATACCTAATTCCAAATACATAAATACATTAATTACTTTTTTTTTTATTGAAAAAATTCTCTTAACCTTATATCAAGATTCTAGACTCACATTAGACGTTAGAGCATATTTTTCGATTATAATACTCCTTGCAAATGTTAATTATTCTTTATGCTTTTATTTAACGGGTGTTACTAGATCTTTTTTGCCGGTTGACAACATGATCGCCAACTTCAGTAACAAGTGCTTCCCCTCGCATTTTAGCATCTTTTATCGAATTATGTGTAACTACACCGAAAAAGTTATTATTTACTATATGTCTGAGACATTGTAAAATCATATTTTTCTCCTCCACAATTTCTTTGTATAAAAGCTAAAAGAGAAATTATAAGAAATATATTTTGTAAGTTGCAAAAAAAATTTAAATCATAAATAAAATCTCAATATTTTACCAATTCTCGTAAATTTCTTTGTCTGCATCTGGCATCATCAGGTGGTCGTTGAAGAGGAGGACAAATCTGTACAAATAGATAAACAATTATAAATCTATAAATTTAATAATTATAATTATATTATAAAGCTATATTACCATCTTCCCAGAATGCTTATTTGTACAATCTTTACCCCTAGGACAATGTCCTTGCATGTATTTTATACAGACTTTACCGTAAAAATTCCCGGCCATTATATTTTTTTTTGAAACTGAACTCTTTGAATTAGGAACTGTTTTGAAAACCTTGTTAACCTTGTTATTTATTATTAAATTTTGTTTTCCAAACAACGTAGACAGCATAGGTTGTATCATCCGAATGATCTTATCATCAAGGGGCGCGCCGGCAGAGGATGCTGCAACTAACAAATCGGCGGATCCACATGGGCCATTACGACCAGTATTAACTCTTGTATTTATTTGTCTTCCATTTTCTAATCGCATCTTTTTGATTACATTGTAACTTCTTTGTGAATTAGCTAACCCCAAAGATCGTTTCTTAGCCTGAGCGTTAAGGATTTTACCACGGGCAATACGTTCAGCTTCTAACTCTTTCTGTTGACGAAAAATTATTATTTACTATAAATCAAGTAAAAAATTTTATAAAGAATTAATAATAATCACTTTGCGTGTTATATTAGCATCTGTCGGATAGTTTTTCTTTCGATCCTCAATCCACTTTGCAATTGCTTCAGGGCTATCAAGATTAAATTTCATAACTGGTTTGAGACTGAGAAATAAAAAAAAAAATCCTTAGATTTTATAAATCAAGTTAATATAATAAATAAAAGTACTTACGATTCATCATTATTTAACTTTTTACCACTGCACTTGTGTTTTTTTAATTGAATTTCTTGAACGAAACTTTGCGCACAAGATTCACAATGCCACTTACTGAATTATTAAATTAAAATTAATAAATCGGTCAATATTTTATAAAAATAACAACTAGTTTACTTACCTTTGATTATTCGATTTACAATCTTTTGCACTATTATGCTTATTATATTGAAGAGCAGAAGTTGCTGCCAATGCTGCTTTAGCAACTGCCGCAAAATTTACTTGATGTTGTACATCATCTGGTGAAATTTGTTTTTTTAATTGACTAGAAGATGTATTATTTGAGCGAGATGAAGTAGTTTTACTATTTTGTTCAACTGGATGATTTGCTTGTGAAAAGTTTGAACGGGAGGAACTAGCTTGGTCATTAATATTTAATTGTTTTCCTTTTTTATTTAAACTTTCTTTGTTCAGTAAACTTAAATTTTGATATTTGTCACCAGAAATATTATTAGAAAGATGAGGTATTGAGTACTTTTCTTCAAAACTTTTCCGCAAATTCTGCACATTATCAAAAATACTTTTATTGAAACTATCCAAGAGGCCTGAAAATTGTTCTTGTGGTGAATATTTCTTGGTCTCTGATAATGAGTAAGTACTTTCGAATAGTTGAGAATTTTGTTGATTCGAACCAGGTTGGTTATTTTGTCGATATAATGGTTGAAAACTTCCAGAACCGCGACTTTTACCTCGACCTCTTCCATTTCCTTTTCCAATAGAGGATGGAGGAGGTGGTGGTGGTAAGCTATAACTTGAGGGAAGCTTGTTTCCAAAGGGCTGTGTCGACATTTTTTTATGTTAAAAAAAAAAAAAAAAAAAAAAATATTGACGTAAGTATATATATCGTCAAAAATATTTTAGGAGCACATCTAGTATTACATCATCATCATAATTGGCCAATAACAGATGAACCTTGTAATTAATCACCAATAAACTTTGAAATTCTCCGAACAAATAAGTGTTTCGTCCAATTTGAACATCAACGTATCAATTATTTTATTTTTCATATCAAAAGTCAAAATATATCGACTAGTTCCTTATTTCCAATTATTAAAAGTCACATTTGATCTAGTTAACGTAACAAATCGTAATTCCGGCCAAAATTATCAAATATAGGTATAATTTTTTAACAAATATAATTTATAAAACCATTTTTTAAAAAAAAGTCCTAATTTTTTACCAGAATTATCCTTTCTTTTTCCCGTTATTAAAATCTTAAATGACTCCAAACAAAAAAATCTCGCGATTCGAATGAGATAGTTAACATGCGAATCATGAAATTTCAATACATAAACCCATAGACATTCACCAAACTTGTAATTATGTAGATGGAAGGAAATGTCAATAATTTTTTTTTTCAACCTATTTTTTCATCATTTTTCAAAAAAAAAAAAAGGCTTTACCTGATTAAGTGATTATTATCGTTATTATAACCTTCAAAATTGAATTTTTAGAAAAAAAATCATGTATTACGAAATTTTCATATTATTATTCTTTTGTTTGATTGTTAAAATGATAAAAGAAGCGTCATTGAATTTCTATATAAAAACGCGTAAAGTAATAACGTCATATTAATAACACCCTTATCCTGAGAAAGTAAAAAAAAAAAAATAAAAATTCCAATTATAGAAAAATCTTTGGTTGTATAAGGATAATTACGGGAAGACT
The DNA here is from genome assembly GCA_021464525.1 of Rhizophagus sp. LPA8_4_AMF. Lineage (NCBI taxonomy): Eukaryota > Fungi > Glomeromycota > Glomeromycetes > Glomerales > Glomeraceae > Rhizophagus > Rhizophagus sp. LPA8_4_AMF. Next base: position 3,408 of record JADRCO010000419.1, on the reverse strand, counting down.
TTTAAATTGAACAATATTACACATTATGACTAAAAAATATTAAAGAAAATTGGGTTAGATTCAAAAAAAAAAAAATATTTATATTACTAACAATATAAAAAAAGTCATCTTTTTTAATATACCCATAAATTTAATTCCGTATATTTTTTATACAATTTTTAAATACACTCACTTTACAAGTAATATAAATTACTTACGATTCATGTGAAAGACTTCTTACCAGGTATACGGAAATCTCAAGATCTACATTATTTCTCCGATTAAAATTAAGCCTAAATACCGAATATAACCTCTTGCCGATTATTGTGTAAGCGACATTTCATCGAAAGGATTAAATATGATAAGGCTGATGAGGTCGTCAATCGTAAATATTGAGTAACTCTTTGGATATTTTTGGAAAAATGGAGTAAAAATACTTGATGTTGATGCATAAACTATTATCATATGTCGCATGAAGAAATGAAAAAAGGATTTACATAAATTAAATAAGAATGAAAGATTTGCATGAAGAATGATGTAGGCGCGAAAATAGAAAATATATCATTGTTCTTTTTATTAAAATCACAATAAAAGTTTCCATTGTGTATTACCTAAATGTTTAAATGAAATTATCTTGAAATGGTTAGAAAATTATTAATGAAATCATAAAACCCAAAGAACAATAAGAAATATATAAATAAATATATAAAAACCATTTGATTATATGTATGAAATACTGAAAAAAGAAAATTTATAAATTGTATGAAAATATCATCATCTCTCTCAATCCCCTAAACAAAAAAGTAAAAAGTAAAATAATAAAAAAAAGAAAAATTAGCACATTTTTAATATTTCGAGAAAGATATTAAAATGAGACAATATTAAGTTAAATAATTACAATATATCCTAATTATGTCCCGTGACAAATACAGGTAAAATTACGCACACATACCTTAAAATTAATTCCGACCAAAATTATCCATAACATGCAAAATTAATATAACGCAATAACGCAATGTAACCATAACAACATAACGTTTAATAACAAAAGTAAATCAAATAATATCACGATCTTTCCTCTTTGATTTACCCGCGATCTTGAAATTCTTTTTAATTTTGAAAATCATGTACTCAAAAATAACTAAAATTGACACGGAGAACACATGAACATAAATACAGATGACATAGTTGACATTTTTATATGATACCCTGCAGAATTTTTTTTTTCGAATATCAAAAGAATAACTTCTCCATAAACGAAAAGGGAAGATTCATGATTTTTTTTTTTTTACTGATTTTACGATATATCTATCTTTACATTATACCTTTTTTCCCCCCCCCCGTGGCTTTGTTATTCAAAAATATTACTGGTACTTATTAAGAAGTTTCCGTACGAAAAAAAAACAAAGAATCGTTTGTGATGGGTTTAGCTTTTTTTTTTCTCTTTAGTGAATAGTTGATTTACAAGTGTTTAGGCTAAACTTTTTAAAGTAACGTGGATTTACGACAAATGATTTACGTTTTTTTTTGATGGTTTTTTTTTTTATTAAACAATAAATAAAATCAACAAGCTTTATTGTAGTAATTAATGATCAATCAGCTGTCATTAATTATTAAGCTTATACTTATTTAATTTATTTAATTGATTACGAAATCAAAAAACCTTAGTAATGAGAAAAAAAAAATTATTATTTTTTCATTCTAAGTTTATAATTTCCTTTTCACGTTACAAAAAATAATTTTTTGTGGAGTAGAAAAAAAAAAAAACTTGAAAAATAACAGGATTTATTGTATTTCACTGCCTCCTGCGCAGTGGGAAATCTCACACCGCCCGAAATTATACAAATAAATCATGCAAAGCCATTTTACCATTTTATCAATTTTATATGGGTAAAAAAAAAAGAGAAAGAGAGGGAGAAACTTAAATCATTATATTATTCATATTTTGTATTGTCTCATTTTGTGTTACCAAAGAGAAAAAAAAAGTGAGAAAGGTTTAATTTTTAAAAAAAAAACTTGAAATTTATTTATTTAATTTCAGAATTAACAAATCGGGCTATAATTAAATGTTATGGCAGTGTGTGAGTTCACTTTTGCCATGCGGGATGGCGACAGTTGACTAAAAATTCGTCATTAGATAAGAATTTCTTTTCCACACAGCCTTTTTATATTGAAAAAAAAAAAAAAATTGATAAAGTTTGCAATAATTCTGGTGAGAATTAAAAATCTAAGATAAAGTAAAATAAAAAAATGTCAAATTTTTTGACATGTGTACAATTATTGTACATAATTTAAAACTGGTAGTAAAAAAAGTACAAAAAATTATTAGGTTTTTCGGAGATAAAAATTAAAAAGATCATATACATAAATGTAAATGTATTTTATTATTCTTACGTAAATTAAACTTATTTCATCTTAATTGCATAAATCAGATGATTATCAGGGAATTTATTTTTTTTTTTTTTTTGCGGCTTATCTGTTAATTTGATAAAATGACACGTCCTTTGAGAAGAGAAAAGAAAATTTAATTATTTATTATTTCGATCAATTCCGTGTTATTTTAATTATACTTATTTTAGTCAATCATAATAACAATAATGTACCGTTACCATCTTTTCGGTCTAAACGGTTATTTACCATTTGATTCCCGCTCATTTTACGCTTACCGTAACTTTTTTAAGCGCAATAATTAATCCATATCATCTTGATTTATTTTTAAGAAAAAATGGTATATTTAACGTGCATCTTTACCATATCGAATTAACGCAAATGATCAAGAATAAAAAACTCGTAATATTTTTCTAACCATTTCGCCTGTTTTTTTTTTCAATTATAATTATAAGCCGCAAACAAACATCTTTTAAACGTCTTTTCAAGAAAATGACTGGTTCACAAAGCCACATACTTTCCCTTAAGCCTCTTCCCCTCAAATCGTTCTATTATAAAAAAAGAAATAACGCGAATTGAATAACGATATTGTAAAGTAAAGGATCGTCCAATTGTTACTATAATATATTTTATTATTTCATTCTATTATTCAATCGGAGTTTTATATCATTTAATATTATACACACTAAATACACTAAATACGTTATAATATACGTGATAATACGTGGTTTGTTTTATTTTTAAACGCCGTATTTCTCCGATTATAATAATTAGGCTCATGCGCTTACTCATTTCAATTTTTGTTCAACAGAAAAAAGAAATATAGAAGGCTCAGACTTTTACCTTGTTAGTTAAGATCAGGTTTATTGAGTCCGAGAACTGGTCACAGAAATTAAGAACCGTCCTTTATTAGGAAAAAATAATAAGAAACCAATTTGGAAAAAATTTTGAACAGTCCCTATGACTTGTTAAATAACTTGCCGGTAAATTTTTTTTTTTTTTTATTTTTTTTTTCAAATTTTTTTTTTTTTTTACCCATCG
>JADRCO010000418.1:0-34134 GCA_021464525.1 Rhizophagus sp. LPA8_4_AMF | reverse complement strand
TAATATCGATTTAATATCAATTCAATATCGATATGATATTGAAATGATAATACTTTATTTCGATATCATTTTGATATCATTTGAAAACTTGAAGTTTCTGTAAAGTCTAATAGTATCATACATCTTATTTTTTAAGATCTCGACATAAATTCAATACTGTAATACTTTTTATTCTATTTTCACGTATTCTATTTTTGCGTCAATAAAAGTTGGATCAGTATAATAGAAGAAAAGTGAGCTTAGTCCTGTAAAAGTAACCTATAATAAATAAAAACTACGTATTTACTATTTATCCTTTTCCATGGCAAACTTGTTTACCAAAGCATTTATCAATCACTTCACCTAATAAGATTTTCACAACGAAAATATCAAACGTTGTTTTAGTAAATTTAGATCCAAAATAGCGCAAAGTTGGGCTCATTGTTAATTTATTATTTATCTAATAATTTTCGGTTAAAAGATCAATTTGGATTAATGCATTAATTCCACATCTCGGAAGTTGGCAAATTCAGAGAAACAAAATTGAACACAACACCGATACTGGTAATTCATTTTTTAATGATAAAATTTACGAAGTAAAGAAAATAATATTAAAGGATTTATTGGCGTAACATTTGATTTGGCTACGCCCTTTATCACGTGATTTTGTATAAAGTTGTTCCATCAAATTTTCATAAAAAGCACCCCAATTTACATTTCACGATAAATGATATTCATTTAGATTTGTTGTTGATCATGTCCCAAATCGTCCTATCGGCCTAAATATTCTAATAATGCCTTAAAACTGTACCAGCGATGATCTCCTACTTTGGGCCGATGGGACGATTTGGGACATGGTTTGATATGGTCTACAACAGATTGATTTGAATTGATAGACAATCTTCCAAATGGTTTAATAAATAGATGTTGGTAAATGACAATATATACCTTATTAAATACGGGATCATTTACTTATTTTAAAAAAACATCGCCTCTTATTCACTTCGAACTATAATAATTTTAAAAAATAAAATAATTCAATTCTGTTTTTTATTATTGAAAACAAGAAAAATCTATTTCATTATGAGTAACCTTTTAACAACAACCATCATCGCTATAATTTGTCTTCTTAGTTTCTGTCTTTCTTTTTTATTTAGTTGGCGAGCATTAATCCTTTTGCAGAAAGACAATCGGTATATGAGAATGGAGTAGAAGTACAAAAAACAACTTCGAAATGGACGGAAGGGAAAAAAATAGCATTTGTTACGCTTTTCGTCTTGAGAGGATTTTTTTATTCTTGTGGGTTGTTTAGATGGTGAATATAATCGCATATTACGATTTATTTCTACTATCTACTGTCGATGGTGGTACGCTCAAACCTCAATCAATGGAATTAAATGAAATAATTTATACTAATAAGGAGTTTAGCTTTCTTCAAACACATACAACAGAAAGATACTCTAGCTCCCAATTAGCCTAATTACTGTATATTATTCGTTTATTTTTATCTTGTATTAATTACTTTCCAGCAAGTTGTAACTAAATTAATTATATTTTTATCTTGTATCAGTTTTTAACTTACTTTACTATACTGTTTGTTGTCTTGTACTGTTGTCCTAAAACAATAAAGTTTCATCTGCACATAACTGATAAGTTTATAATTTAATTTTCTTTATCTGTACAAATTTATAATATGCAAATAACGCTTACATACAATGACGAGCTGATTCATTTGTATGGAGAATAACTCCTAATTTTAATCTCTCCACCTTTATTAAAGCAAGTATATTTTCTTTCACAATATTCTTATCGGAAAAACAAACTTCCGCAAGTATAATTTCCAAATTATTGGATTGTTGTATAGGACAAAAGTGAACTGTATCAAGCGCTGACAATGCTTGGGCAGATAATTACATAAGAGAAGCATTAAAAAAAGGGAGTGTATTTTTTTTTTTATATTGCCAAAGATAGGGTAACTCTTAAGATGAGCCCACATGCAAGATGACTAGTTGATTGTGTTTGAACATATGCCATAATGAAATGATGTCAGTTTACTAACTGAGTTTGAGCATGTGCTATATGTAAAGTCTGTCAACAGTAAAGATGACAAGATTACTGTAGGACCAAGCCTTTCATATTTGAGTCATTATTATTCATATATGATTCTGCAAGTTAGCTGTCATCTCAAGTTTGTGATAATGATTATAATTCATAAAATCTAATTATTGTCCAAACTTAAATTGAATTTCCAGCCATCTAATGGAATAGAAAAATTAATAATGATTTTTGATAATTGTCAAAAATTAGTAAGTATATAACTCTTTGTGGGAGTTCATATTTAGGAGGAAAAAAACTATTAGAACTTGTTGCTAAATATTCTCCTAAATATTCTCATGAATTAAAATTACGTAATACAAATTTAAATTCAAAGATTTGGAATCATTTTTTATTAGTTGGAAAGATCGTATATCGCAAAAACCATTTTCATTTATCTTTAATGGTAATGGTCCTTAAATAATAACAAAACCAGGAAATTAATTAGAAAATACAAAGGCTTGGATGTTATTAAAAAATTTGAGTTCCCAAATAGATTTTCTGAATAAAAATGAATCAAGACTCAGTGCTCCTACTAAATATATTAAATCATATTGATTGTTGATAAATAATATTTTCTGTGGCAAAAATGTGGTTATTTAGTTGATATTATAAGTAAATTCGTGCATATATAAACTTGCCGAAAACATATAGTACATATATAATAAAGCAAAATACATATTTAACTTCATTTTTGATACTTTGAGAAAATTTATTTATGTATCATTCTCTTTACACTCTCCCTATCTCACTTCTTTTCTCACTACCCTTTCTTTATACTGTACATGGGGCGAAGTCATGCCGAAATATTACGGCAATATGGAATCTGCCTACCCCCGAAAAAATAGTTTCATGACACCAATTCGGCATCACACCGCCGGTGTATGTAATACTAGTGTAATACTATTTAATATGGATCTTTGAACAAAATTTGGTGTAATAAATTTCACCAATACGCCGCCTAAATTCCGAATTATCTGGAATAATTACGCATGTACTCTAGGAATTATATAAGAAAGGTCAGGTGCTTACATAGGTTAAAATCATTAAATATGATTTATTAGTTGATTTTATCCGATAATTTTTTTAATTTTAATGGTGATGTGAAAAAGTAATGGCATTCGTCTTTTAAAAATGTAATATACTGTATAATGTATATGACTAATCTAAATTAAAGAACCAAACATTTTTTATAATTTGCTAAAAATTGTATTGATTTAATTCATGGAACAATTAAAGAAGGATTGATTGTTATTACGCAATACGACTAATATAATGCTTTTTCTACGAATTTTATAATTGATTTTGGTTAGGGCGACACTTATTTAAATTTTCTTAACGAAATAGTTTGTTAATGATATTTATATAATATTTTGTAGTTAGAATTTCACCAAAGACTATTAATGAATTAAAATAATAAATTCGGAAATTTCATGGTTTTTGATTGGCTGCGGTTTTATCATTGATCCATTAATTCACATATATATTTAGGGGTACTGATACATACTAATACACTCTATATAATGTATATATTTTTTTAGCAGCAGCCCGTTGCTTCGCACCGGGATCAATGAACTTGAACCATATAATAAATTGCGTACCAAATAATAATTGTAGAATAAAAAAAATGATCGGCGTTCATCACACGCACTAATAAAGGAGAAACTGATATTCCCATTAGCAACGATAAAATAATCGATGAATCGATTGATGTACAAAATAATTCTACAAATATGTACTGGAGAATTTACTGGAGATTTATCGATCGGTATTTCCGAACACGAAGATGAACAAAATTTTACCTCCAATTTAAATGAACAAAGGATAAATTTAACTGAGACATGTTACATGTTACACAATTCAAAAAATTCACAATTAATTTATATAAGGTAATCTAGATATGATCAAATTTTTTAATTATATATTATGGATTTGAATACTCATATTCAAATTTTTTAATGATGCCCAAATTTTTATATTTTCCAATTATTTTCTTATTTTTGCTATTTTTTATAAATGTACTATCATTAACAATAAAAGAAAGTGATTTTTGAGGTATACGGGTTTTCCAATTAATAAAAAATGATTCCAAATCATCTTTTCTTAATTTTACATAATTACATAATGTCAATTCATGAAAATTCTTAGGTGAATATTTAGCAACTATTTCCAATAATTTCTTTCCTTCAAAATATGATCTATCACATAAAGTTTTAAAGCTTTCTAAATGTTGACAACTACTAAAGATAACAGCTAATGATTCTATTTCATCAAATATTAATTGAGTATATAGTGATCTCAGATTCGGACAAAATTTTGCTATAGCTAAATTTAACGAATTATTACTATTACATCCATATACATTAAATTCCCTCAAATTCCTTCCATTATTTTCTAAAAATTTAATCAACATTTCAAATTCCGAATATCCATAATATAATTTTAAAATTTCTAAGTATGGAAAAATAACATATTGTAATTCTTTAAAATCTCCAAATCCTGACGATAAATCAAGTTCTTGTAGATTTGTAAATTTGGTAAAAAATGATAATGTTGATATTCCTTGTAAAAATAATTTCGTCAATGTGTTTGCATGTTTTGTTAATGAAGGTACAATCTTTGCGCAATCTATATCATCTTTATCATCATAATCAATACACCGCATAACTGATAAAGATCTTAAACTATTTTGTGAAAAAATCAAATCATTTAATCCATCCAAAGTAGTAATACTGAATTCAATAGTTAATGATTGAATATTATGGCATATTTTAGATAATTGATAAAAAAATTCAGAATTGATGTTCGAGCTACATCTCATTTCTGATAAATTTTTTAAACAATCTCTTGCACCGGAAAAATTAATAAAATTCGGAATTTTACTACCATAAATATCGGAGTTATAAACCAGTTTTTTTAAAGAAGGAATTTCTTTCATAAACATTTTTAACATTTCCTGCGCTATCAAATAGTTTCTTTCTCTTAATAAAATAAAAGATTCATGATTTTTGGTATTTTTTTTAATTTCATCATCGATTATCATTAGATCAAGAATTGAAAGAACTTTGCAAAATGATGGATAATTAAATAAAGGAAATTTCGAAGTTGGGGTTGGAATAAAAACACCTTTGTTAAATAAAAGTTCTTTTGATTCATTGGGAAGGCAAGCGATTAAAGTATTAAAAATTTTTGATAATGCATCCAGTTGATACAATTGAGGTACAGTACATTTGAAATCCCAAATGTTTCTCCATAAAATTTCAACAGAGGCTCTACACCAAAGACGACTAACTAATAAACATGAATGTAAAGCGACTTTATTATCATCTAAACATTCAAAAATTTTTTTAAGACAATCGATGGGAAGTACGGGAAGTTGGGAGTTCATTTTACTATTCATTTTTAAAAGATTTTATAAAAAGGGCTAAAAAAAAAATTTAAAAAAAATGAGTCATAAAAAGAATAATCCTCTTTATATTATATATATATTACTTATAATATCAGAACAGTTGTTGAAACAGAAGTCATGTGAATATAAAATCATTATTAACAGATTAGTCAGAATATAGTTTAGTATTTTATTAAAATCTACATATTAGTATGACATATAATCTAGATGATCTATACTTTGATAACTGAAGGTATCATGACCTCATGATTTTTTTTTCTGTAGATAAGATAGTAATTAATGTCGTCAAATATTAAACAATAATTAGTCATTACAAAAATCACGATCTTTGATAGCAGCTGTAAAGTAAATTTGAATTTTCCGGCAATTTCTGTAAAGTACTGATTAATATAAGTTACTTTCCTGTAAATAAAATAATAAGTTAAAATATTATAACTAACTATGAATTATGCACAAAGTTACTTTAATTATTGCATTTGAATTTAATTCAAACCTAATGTATATGAAGTACTAATTATTATAAGCTACTTTTCTGTAAATAAATTAATAGGTTTTGATGTTATATCTAACTTTAAATATGATTACTAATCGCAAAGCCACAACTTTGTTTGCTGTATTTAAATTTAACTCACATCTATTTTATTCAAAGTGTTGAGTATTATAAATTATGTTTCTGTCAATAAAATAGTATATTATAATTTTTTAAAATTATAAATAAAGTTACTTTGATAGCTGTATTTTAAATTTAACTGATTATTACTATATATTATAACTAACTTTAAATTAGAAAAATATATAATATATTATTGATCACAAGTTCATGACTTTGATGGCAAGTACTGATAATTATAAGTTACTTTTCTGTAATAAAATAATAATTTATAATATTATATCTAACTTCAAATATGATTACTAATCACAAAGCCATAACTTTGTTTGCTGCATTCGAATTTAACTCATATTCGAAGTATTGATTATTATAAATCACTTTTTTTGTAAATAAATATTATATTATAATCCTTTAAAATTATACATAAAGCTACTTTGATAGTTGTATTTAAATTTAATTCAGATATAATAAAAATACTGATTATTACTGTATAAGTCATTCTTCTGAAATAAATAATAGGTAATTAATAATATTATAACTAACTTTAGATTTGAAGATTAAATGATATCATAATTTCATATTAATATATATATATAATTACTAATCACAAGCTCACAAAGCCACAACTCTGTTGCTGCATTTAAATTTAACTCATATTCGCAGTATTGATGATCATAAATCACTCTTTGTAAATGAATAGTATATTAAAATTATACGTAAAGTTACTTTCATAGCTGTATTTAAATTTAATTCAGATCTAATAAAAAATACTGATTATCACTATATAAGCTATTTTTCTGAAGTAAAATAACAAGTAACCTTAAAATACGATATATTACACTAATCACAAGTTTATGGCAAGTACTGATAATTACAAATTACTTTCCTGTAAATAAAATAATAAGTTAAAATATTATAATTGACTCTAATTATGCACAAAGTTACTTTAATAGTTGCATTTGAATTTAATTCAGATCTAATATATAAATAGTAGTGATTACTATAAGCTAATTTTTTTTTATATTTAACTTCAAATATGATTATTAATCACAAAGCCACAACTTTGCTACAGTTCAGATCTATTATTTATTCAAATACTGGTCATTATAAGTCACTTCTATAAATAAGATTATATAATTTTATAATATCATATTAATATAAATTGATTATTATAAGCCACTTTTCTATAAATAAAATAATAGGTAATAATATTTAGTTAACTTCAAATTAAAAGATGTATTATGTCATAATTTTGAATACCTGATCTAATATATACAAAGTACTGATTATTATAAACTACTTTTCTGTAATAAATAATAAATTTTAATACTATATCTGACTTTAAATATGTTGTTTGCTGAATTTAAAGTTAACTCATATCTATCTTATTCAAAATATTGATTATTATTAATTACTTTTTTGTAAATAAAATAGTATATTATAATTCTTTAAAATTTACATAAAGTTACTTGTGTACTATCATAATATTATCATATTAGTATAATAACTCATGACTTTAATAGCAAGTACTGATAATTATAAGTTACTTTTTATAAAGAGAATAATAAATTGAAATATTATAACCAATTACATTTAATGCACAAAGTTACTTTAATAGCTGCATTTGAATTAATTAAAATAGGGATTATTATAAACTACTTTCCTGTAAATAAAATAATAAGTTATAATATTATAATTAACTTCAAATTATGCACAAAATTACTTTATTAGTTGCATTTGAAATTTAATTTAATTCTAGCATATGCAAAATACTGATTATTATAAGCTACTTTCCTGTAAATAAATTAATAGGTTTTGATATTATATCTAACTTTAAATATGATTACTAATCGCAAAGCCACAACTTTGTTTGCTGTATTTAAATTTAACTCACATCTATTTTATTCAAAGTGTTGAGTATTATAAATTATGTTTCTGTCAATAAAATAGTATATTATAATTTTTTAAAATTATAAATAAAGTTACTTTGATAGCTGTATTTTAAATTTAACTGATTATTACTATATATTATAACTAACTTTAAATTAGAAAAATATATAATATATTATTGATCACAAGTTCATGACTTTGATGGCAAGTACTGATAATTATAAGTTACTTTTCTGTAATAAAATAATAATTTATAATATTATATCTAACTTCAAATATGATTACTAATCACAAAGCCATAACTTTGTTTGCTGCATTCGAATTTAACTCATATTCGAAGTATTGATTATTATAAATCACTTTTTTTGTAAATAAATATTATATTATAATCCTTTAAAATTATACATAAAGCTACTTTGATAGTTGTATTTAAATTTAATTCAGATTTAATAAAAATACTGATTATTACTGTATAAGTTATTCTTCCGAAATAAAATAATAGGTAATTAATAATATTTAAATTAGATGATTATATGATATGATAATTTCATATTAATATAATTACTAATCACAAGCTCATGACTTTAATAACAAGATTATTATATATTATTTTTCTAAATTAAATAATAATAAGTAATAGTATTATAATTAACTTATTAAATTAGTATAACTTTACAGCTTGTATTTTCTTTTTTTTATTGCAAATTACCTAAAAGTATTATAATACTATGAAATAATTTCACTTTTTTTCAAATCATTTATTTATTATTAATATTTATAAGTTTATGACACTGTAAATACTATATAAACTAGAATTTAGTATTAAATGTTTAATAAAAATTAAAGCAATAGTTTAAGTTAATAAAATAAATAAATTTATTAATATAAATGATAATAATGGAATAATAAAAAATATTTAAATAAATATTTAAATTAAATAAAAAAAAATCTATTTTTATTCAAATTCAAATTTTTTAATAATACCCAACTTTTTATATTTTTCAATTATTTTCATATTTTTATTATTTTCTTCATTATTATTATGAATAATAAAGGAAAGTGATTTTTGTGACTTACGATTTTTCCAATTAATAAAAAAGGATTCCAAATCTTTTGATTCTAATTTTACATAATTACGTAATCTTAATTCACGAAAATTTTTTGGTGAATACTTAACAACAGTTTCCAATATTTCATTACATTTTAAATATGTTTTACCACTCCTAATTTTAATACTTTCCAATTGTTGACAACTAATAAAAATTATTTTTAATGTTCTTATTTCATTTTTTATAAATCGAGTATAAAGAGATTTCAAATTTGGACAAAATTTAGATATAGCTAAATTTAATAAATTATTATGTTTATCTATATGTAATTCCTTTAAATTTTTTCCATTTTGTTCTAAAAATTTGATTAAAATTTCAGCTTTTGGACATCCATTAACAAATTTTAAAATTTGTAATTTCGTAAAATTAATATTTTGTATTTCTTCAAAATCATCTCTATAATCAAATGATATAACAAGCTCTTGTAAATTTATGAATTCAGCAATAAATGATAAAGGTTCATAACTTGCCACTCCTTGTACAACTAATTTTGTTATTGTATTTGAATGACTTGTTAATGAAGGTACAATTACTGAACAATCATCATAATCCTGTATTAAAGTTAAAGATTTTAAACTAATCTGTGAAATAATCAAATCTTTTAACCCATCTGAAACAGTTTCTTCAAATGTTATATTTAATGATTGTATATGGTGACATATTTGAGATAATTGATAAAAAAATTCAGAATGAACATTTGAACCACATGCTAATTCTGAAAGGTTTTTTAGACAATCATTTGCTCCAGGAAACTTTATGAAATCTGGAATATTTCTATCATAAAAATCAGAATAATAAGTCAATTTTTTTAAAATAGTTTGTTTCATAAACATTTTTAATATTTCTTGTGCAATCATATTGTTATTATTTAATAATGTATATGTAATAGATTTTTGATTCTTAAAATACTTTTTGTTATAAAAGACGTCATCAAGTATTAGATTAATATCAAGAATTGAAAGAACTTTACAAAATGATGCATAATTAAACAATGGAGATTTTGAAGTTGGAATTGGAATAGCTCCATTCTTATATAAGAGATCTTTTGATTCATTAGGAAGACAATTTATTAAAGTATTAAGAATTTGTGATGATATTCCAAACCTATACGATGGAGATATATTGCGTTTTAAATCCCAAATGTTTCTCCACAAAACTCCAACAGAAATCTCACACCAAAGACGATTAACTAGTAAGCATGAATATAATGCAGCTTTATTTCCATCTAAATAATTAAATATTTCATTAAGACAATCAGCTGGAAGTTTATTAGGCATTTTATCTGTTATTTTTATAACAAAAAATAATATGAAGTTCAACGTTAAAAACGTGAATTATCAAAAAAATAAAATCGTTGTTAACTTCTTATAGTAGTTGAATTTAATCGTGTTACATACACCTGTTGTATAACAAAGTAGATTGTGTAATGTGAACAATTACGCCAATAATTTATACATTTTTATCGCGGGGAATTTGCCGATCATTGATTATTATGAGCGTTGTTATAGATGTTTAATTTGTACTACAATTCGGGAGTCGATAAATTTAATTTGTGGACTGCAGGTTAATTCTTTAAACATTCTCATTGATCCAGACAAGGTATTGTTTGTTATAAAAATGATCTTCAAGTTAAAGATAATTTTTTCAAGTTATAAATAATGATGCACAATTAAATAATTGAGAATTTATATAATTATTCACACTAACTTCAAAAGAATTCGGACAGAATAAATATCCCCTAGAGTACATAATATTCAACTTTTTAATAGTATCAACTTATAATTTTCAATGATTATTATTATCTTTCACTTAAAAATTAAATGTCTTAAATATTAGTACATGCAGTTTCAATTAATAAAAATGATTCTAAATCTTTTGAGATTAATTTTACATAATTTTAATTTTAATCTACGGAAATTCCTTGGTGAGAATTAATAATAGTTTCCAATACCGGTCTCCGTAGGCTAGAGCCTGCTTTAGCCCTAACTTTCTCAGTTATTGTCGAAAGGAGTTTACTAAATAATGATTTATATTGTGTGATATATTTTCGGAAGTATCATGCTAACTTTTTTTTGTTTGTCTTGCTGTAGTGAAAATTTCCCATGCACACATAAGTTGTCACATCAAATAATTGCTAAATATCGCGTGCCCGATCAGGTGACATTAAATATTTGTCGCCCCTGTTACACCAGATTTCCAATTATTATGGGACATTAGATGACCCCATGATGCTGTCGTACAATAGATCCCGAAGAATGTAAATCATATTTCGCTCTTCTTACAGCCCATTCTGTTCCATTTACGATCATTTATTCATTAACTAACCCGGTTAACTTTGTTTCATTCAAATTAAATATCTGCCTTATCTATTTTGTCCATTTATAAATTTGCAAATTTGCCCATTTATAAATGTGTATCAGATAGAATATATCAGATAGAATACTAAAAAAAAACAAGAATAACATTTATTACGTTCTTTCATATTAAATAAAGGAAATTTATAGTTTTATTTTCCTACAATTATAGGAGTGCAATCTGCTGTTGTTAAATGTGGTGATTCATCTTGTGGAGCCAGTGTTCCAACGCGTACTGAAGCCCGGGCTATCCTAAATCGATAAGTTAAAGAGGACCAAGCTACCTTCTTTGTTTCTTTGATTAGAAAAGAGTGACCAAATTGTCGTATGTCATATGCAGGATTGAAGACAAAAGGTTCAAAAGTGAAATTAGAAACGTTCTCAGAGAAGTGAACGCTGAAAATAAGAAACAGTAAATTGCTGGCGACGCACAAATAATTATAAAAAGTATGTCTTGTTTTGTCTTGTGTTCTATTTAGATAGTTGTTTTGAAATATTAACTTCGAGTTTAAATTGGACATTATCATAACAATATTGAAGTTATTTTTGATATTGAAAACTAAAGGTAGACACTAGACACCCTATGTTATTACAGCTTAGACGTGGATCTAAATACCGTGATTTAAATGGATAAATATAAGATAAAGGGAATAGTTAAAAAATTTGAGTCTGGGAATTAGAATTTTATTATCATCTTTTAATTTGTCTGATATATTAAATTTTTGTTGATTAAAATAATTAACGCATGTTAAAATTTAAATTTACCCATATAATCGAAGTGTATAAACTCGGCAATTTATCAATTACTTAATTTCAGATAAGAATAAACGATTTTAGTCTTTTATTTCATGCTGGCCTAAATTAACTGCTGACACATCGTTTCACGGGAACCAATAGTAAAATTTATTTTATTTCTTTCGCTCAAGATGTTTATCATAAATCATATAAAATTAACGTCTTTGCAGTTATTATCGCCACGGGTACTGTGGAGGCAAATGGCCAAAATTAGCCATACAATTTTTAATTCGAAATATAAATTCGATGAATAGCACGTTCATAACACATAAATGTAGCCTGCAGTAATTTCACGGGGAACTATGATATCATTGATTTGCGCGGCTGCGCCGACAGCGC
The DNA here is from genome assembly GCA_021464525.1 of Rhizophagus sp. LPA8_4_AMF. Taxonomy (NCBI): domain Eukaryota; kingdom Fungi; phylum Glomeromycota; class Glomeromycetes; order Glomerales; family Glomeraceae; genus Rhizophagus; species Rhizophagus sp. LPA8_4_AMF. The sequence continues at coordinate 21,555 of JADRCO010000418.1, read as the reverse complement.
CGTCATTCTTAAAATTGTATAGGGACGTTAGTTCACGGATCAATGGAAATAACTACTAAACTTTTTATTAATTTATCCATCTTTTTAAATAATCATCCGTGAGAATATCAAATAAAAAAACATCATGAATTATTATTAGGAACCGCGAGATATATTGTAGGATTGTCATATTGAAATTACTAATTTTATGTTTCTAAGAATATAAACAATGAAATATACTAAAGGTGAAAAAGAATAACCCCATTTATGTAATCACATTATTGAACATCATACTTATCTTAAATCTCCCACCCATATGAACCTTCAACCTGTTCTACAAAAAATAAGAAACGAAACAATTAGTACTTTTTAAAGAATCGATCATGCTTCCCCGTCCCTAAAGAAGCAATGGTCAATCAAATTATTGGATAAATTATTCGTCGCATCACTTATTTTCACGGGTTAGGTGGTATAACTGCGACTCGAAATGTCATTAATCATTATAATGACAAATGATCCGAAATTTTTTGTTCTACAAATATAGCTAAATCAACATGTGACCAATTAAAGTTAATTAAATTTACCCATTCGCATCATTTTCATCATTTAAAACTTTTTTTTTCTCTCTTTTTAAAAAAAAAGTAAAAAAAAAAAATGACTTCTCAAACTTTTCAAATTTCTCAAGCTTCTCAAATTTCTCAAGTTTCTCAAAACACAGTGTCTTCTCAACTTACTATTGATTGTCTTAACAGAATTTTTGAGTGTTTAGATGAAGATAAAGTTAATTTACATTCTTGTTTACTCGTAAATCGTCTTTGGTGCAGAGCTTCTGTTGAAATTTTATGGAAGAACATTTGGAATTTTAAATTTGTTGACTCCTCACCACACGATTTGGATGTATCATTAAAAGTATTTGAGACTCTGGTCGCTTTTCTCCCTAACGAGTCAATAGGCTTTTTATTCGAAAATGGAATTTCTATCCCAACTACAACTCAAAGATCTCCATTATTTAATTATGTATCATTTATCAAAGTTCTTTCAATTCCACACCTCATTATAGGTAATGTCTCATATAACAAGGTTCTTACTGGAAATTCAAAAACAAACTACTTGGTATCACAAGAAATTTTAAGAATGTTTATGAAACAGGTTACTTCTTTAAAAAAATTGGCCTATTGTTTAATAGAAGATAGTCGTGATGATAATGTTTCTAGTTATTTTCAGCATATTTCAAATTTTATTAGTTTTCCTGGAGCAAAAGATTGTTTAAATAATCTTTCAGATTTGAGATGCGGCTCAGACATTAATTCTGAATTTTTTCTACAACTGTCTCAAGTATGTCACAACATACAATCACTTAGAGTACATTTTTGTTGTATTTCAAAGGAGTTAGAAGATTTGTTTTTATCACAAAAAAATTTGATATCCGTATCATTTATAAAATATGGTGATTATTATTATGGTGATTATTTTCATGATATGAATGATGATGGTGACGACGACGACGACGACGACGACGACAATGACGATGACGACGATGACGATGACGATGACGGTGAGGTTTATGTATATTCGTATAGTATTAATCTTAATAGTCTTAGTAACGATAATAACGATGATAATGATGATGATGATGATGACAACGACGACGTTGATGATGATCATCATAAAAATCATAATAATGATAAAGATTGGCCAAAGATTGCATCTTTATTAGCAAAACATTCAAACACAATAAAAAATTTATTACTTGAATATAGATATGCTGACTTTAAGGAAATACAATATATCACTTTTCCACACTTACGAATTTTAAAATTAGTTATTTGTCCAGAAGTTAAGATGTTGATTAAATTTTTAGAAAATAATGGAAGGAATTTGGAAGAATTATATGTGAATAGAAATGATAATTCATTACACCTAGCCATAACTGAATTCTGTCCAAATTTAAAATCATTACATACTATATTTCCAAGAAATGATATAGAAATGTTAAAATTAATTTTTGAGAGTTGTCAACAATTAGAAAGTTTTCTAGGTATATGTGGTCATTGTTTTCTGGGAGGAAAAAAACTATTAGAAGCTGTTGTTAAATATTCACCCGAAAGTTTTCGTGAATTAAAATTACATAGTCATGTGACATTAGGTTCAAATGATTTGCGATCATTTTTTATTGGTTGGAAAGCCCGTAAACCACAAAATCCAATTTCATTAATAATTAGCGAAGAGAGTTTTAAGTTAGATATCAAAACTGGTGAAATGATAGCAAGATACAAAAAGTTGGGTATTATAAAAAAATTTGAAACTGATGACCAATTTTTTCTAAATATGTATAATTTTTAAACTAGGATAATTAATAACAGGTTTACGTTTATATTACATTTGCGTGGAACATATATATTATATAGGAATATTGAAATATTGATGGCTATTTCTTAGTGTAATTCAAATATATTAGTTAAATAAAGAAAACTATTTCCTGCAAGTAAATATTCTCTCCTATTTCTAGTACTAATAAACTAACTGCTGAAACATTTTATGTTTTGATAATTTAATATTAGAACCTTTGAGCGAAAAAAAGACAGCATAGTAATTGATGATAGTTCTTTTCACGCTCAAAAACTTGCTAAGATATCAATACATCTTGAAAACAAACATAATTATTTGTTGGATTTTTTCATCTGTAAATTATAATTATAATTAACATAAAAAGTTTAAATTAAGCTTATGCTAAGATTCTATAAAGGTATAATTCAATTTTCAGGTTTATAAATCTTAACATTCAACGATAAAAAAAATAGTTAATTTAACTGGTTCACTGGTTCAACTTTAAATCATCGGTAATATGAATAAGCTAAATTTCAATTTATTTTAATTACTTTACCCGGTTACTGATCTATTTTTCATGATAAATATTTCTGATGGTAAGAAACTAGTTATCAAACGTATATACAGTATTCTCTCTAATTCAGATTAATAAGTCACATAAAATTTTGGGATTCTATGCAATAATCACATCACATCTTCCTGACAAGTAGTTGTTGTTTTAACCATTTTCTTATAAATGGAACACGAAAAATTGTTAATTAATACGACAATTTTAATTCCTTAAGAAATTGAGAACTTTTCCGCCTTTTGGCTTTTGTCTGTAGTTTTCTTCATTATAAATCTAGCTAAAAGCAATAAATATGCTTATAATATTACATAGATTTTTAACAAAAATGACTGCTCTGAGTGGATTTGTATACAGAAGAACTCCGGGAACCATATAAATCCAAATTGAGTTAATCTAAACCGCGCTACAACAACGCTCGTTTTTTTTTAAAAACATTTCCTTCAAAAAATTGATTTTCATAAAATGATACACTATGCCTAGTATTTTGTCAGCTCGTCACTGAAATCAATTTTAGTTTGTGGGATCATATTTCCGTTCACCTATCACTAGAGTTGGGTGCCGAAATATTTCGGCTATAGCAATATGCCAAAACTCTTGCCGAAATCCCAAATCAAATCTTAGATTTGAATTTCGGTAATAATTTAGAATTTTGGCATCAATTTTGGATTTTGACAAGTTTGGGATTTGGGATTTCAGCAATTATTATATTCCAAGAACCGAAATACCCTTTGCTTAGTTTGCTACACGGTTAATAGGTTTTGGATTTCGGCACCCAATTTTAAGTTTGTATAACGGTCTGTAATCTTAGCAATGGATAGTTAGAATTTTGGCAACCATTTGGGATCTTGGCAATAGTTTGAGGTTTTGACAATTTGATTCCAAACCATTGTCGAAATCTCAAATCATTGCTGAAATCTAGAATTTAGTTTGGGATTTCGGCAAGAGTTTTGGCATTTTGCTATAGCCGAAATATTTCGGCACCCAACTTTACCTACCACCGACCTGAGAACCGATGATTTCATCATTTGATTAGGGTTCCCAAACGTGAAGTTATGATTTTCGCTCAATAATTTGTTTCTTCTTTGAACTGTATCTGCAGTATAAAAAATATCAGTACGAACTGAACTACAGGTCAGTTCTGAAACAGTATCTTGCTATATGAAATTGAAATTGACAAAGTTATAATTATATTAACAATATTATCTCACATAATTTTTAATTAGTGTTTACTTTCAGGGTTTGCTTCAACTAATTATTTATAAAAGCTAATCAGAATATGATATATAGTGGAGATTTAGTATAACTCTTTTCCTACAAAAGTGGTCATTAATTCGTCAGGACGACATAAATAAAGGTTTTAATTTGGAATTTAAATAATTCCATTATTATATAAAAGGTTTTCAAATTCATCAAGTCGACAAATAATCAAAGTATTAAGAACTTTTATCGATAATTGGGTAAAATTCTAACAAAGATATCGAGGTGTGAATAAAGTGCCTCTAATTACTCATATATCTCGTTATGAAAATTGAGACATTTTGTTATTTATTTAATAGGGTATTAGTGATGATGGTCACCATACATGAACTTTTGGCCAGAATTAAAAATCTAATAAAATACTGGCTGGTATTACATCATAAATTAACCGTCCAGTCACCACTGGTGATATTTAGTAATATCCTATTGCAAAGCATTAGTCAATATTCAAACAGAAATCTATTTACTCGGTACATGTGATAATTTTTGATTATGTGAGAATTCTTATAGATTACATATATAATTGAATGCGTTATTACCGTCTAGTACTGCATATAAAGTGCATTGGCTCTTAAAATATATCTGATTTAAAAATTGGATAGTACAGTAACATAGCAAAGGGATAATTTATGTAACGCTAGACTGTATTAAATATTGTACATTCCGCGCATTCACTATTACAAAGCAGTCATGCACTTAAAAATAAAAATTTAAATATTATTCCAATATGAAAAAGAAATTCCGGAATTTGTCTCTAAGTTGTCCTGATAATGTCTGTACAATGTCCGGAATCTTCACATTTCGATACATTTTCCGGGAATTTTAAATTTTCCTAGCCTTATAAAAAATTTTTCAGAAAAATGATCACTTGTCTGAGTTTCTTCGGAATAAAGACTAGAAAAATGATATTTATCGGAGTTTTTTCCAGAATTTTTTTTATAGGATAGACATACCGGACATCCTCGCTGTAATTTCTGGACATAAGCTTCACACCAGAAACGAACCTTGTGTATTGTAAAAAGTAATTCATTAATTTATTTAATTTTATTTATATACAATCAAAAATATTTCTTGCTAAGTATATTTGATATTTAACATACTAATAGTATATACAATTTAAAAAATGCATAAATTTACATCTTTAAAATTTTAATTACACCGTTCTTTTCATATTCATTAATAATTTCCTTCTTTTCATTATTTTTTTTAGAACCAATATTTTTAAAAATTAAAGTAAGTAATTTTTGTGGGTTACGCTTTTTCCAACTAATAAAAAAGGATTTCAAATCTTCAGCGTCTAATTCCGCATAATAATTATGTAATTTTAATTCATGGAAATTCTTCGGTGAATTTTCAGCTACAATTTTCAAAAGTTCTCTTCCGCTTAAATTTGACCCATGACGATATATTTCAATAATTTCTAATTTTTTGCATTTCTTAAAAATATTTCTTAACAATAATCCTGATAAATTTTCGCCAAATATAGTATGCAATGATTTCAATTTCGGACAATAATCATTGACAGCACGATTTATTGATGAATTATTACATTTACATCTACTTTGAAATTCCTCTAAATTCTCTCCATTGTTCTCTAAGAATTTTACTACTATCGGTTCGAATTTCGTTGGAAGATTAACATTTAATTTTTTTAAATGTGGAAAAGTAAAATGTTGTAAATCTTCAAAATATTCGAAATCTTCGTCTTCATTAATGAAACTTAATGATATATTAAGTTCTTGTAAATTATTGAAAACTTTTATAAAAGATAATGGCCAATGATTTTCTTCTCCTTTGATGCTTAACTTGATTAAAGTATCAGAATGTTTCATCAACGAAGGTATGATATCTGCCCAATGATATGATTCATAATAAGTTGATAAGGATTTTAAATTATTTTGTGAATAAATTAAATTTTTTAACCCGTCTGTAACTGTATCAGCATATTTGTTAAACCTAATATTTAATGATTGAATATTATGACATATTTTTGATAGCTGATTAAAAACTTCAGAATTAATGTTTGAAGTACAGGTAAATTCTGAAAGATTTGTTAAACAATATCTCGCTCCAGAAGAATGAACGAAAGTTATTCTATCTGATATTTTCAAATCTTTTATTTTTGAACTATAATCTATATCACAAGTATATAATAATTTGTTCAACGAAGAAACGCTCATAACCATTTTTAATATTTCTTGTGTTAATAAATTAATATTTTTTATTGTATTAATTGACTGTTGATTGTTAGTGAGAAAAAGCTTAACAATAGAATGAATTTTATAAATTGATATAACTTTGCAATATGATACGTAGTTGAATAATGGAGGTTTCGAAGTTAGAACCGAGATAATTTCATTCTTACACAAATTATCGTTAGGTGCATATAAAGATTTCAAATTTGGTAATAAAATAATTCCATTGTTATATAAGAAATTTTTAGATTCATCAGGTAAACAAATAATTAAGGTATTAAGAACTTTTGCCGATGCATTGGGCTTCTTCCATAAAATTCTAACTGAAACCTGACACCAAAGGCGATTAACTAGTAAGCATGAATATAAAGTGGCCTTATCTTCCTCTAAGCATCCAAAGATCTCGTTAAGACAATCAGCATTAAGTTGAGACATTTTTTTATTTCTATTTTCTAAAAAAAAAAAAATATTTTCTTGCGTGAAATTTCAGTTTTTCTAAAGCTAAAATTGTAAAGTCATTTATTTATAAGTTCCATTTTTTTACTTTATTAAGTAAGTCGTATATCCCTTGTTGTGTAACTTGTGTTACTAAAATTAGAAACTCTCACGCCAGGCAAACAAACAAAAAAAAGAAACGAGATTTTTCCATGATACTTAATTTATTTAATACAATCAAAAATATTTCTTACAAAGCATATTTGATATTTCAACATAATAATATATATACAACTTAAAAAGATGCGTAAATTTACATTTTTACAATTTTAATTACACCATCCTTTTCATATTCATTAATAATTTCCTCCTTTTTATCATTTTTTTTAGAACCAACATTTTTAAAAATTAAAGTAAGTAATTTTTGTGAGTTACGTTTTTTCCAACTAATAAAAAAGGATTTCAAATCTTCAGCGTCTAATTCCGCATAATAATTATGTAATTTTAATTCATGGAAATTCTTCGGTGAATTTTCAGCTACAATTTTCAAAAGTTCTCTTCCGCTTAAATTTGACCCATGACGATATATTTCAATAATTTCTAATTTTTTGCATTTCTTAAAAATATTTCTTAACAATAATCCTGATAAATTTTCGCCAAATATAGTATGCAATGATTTCAATTTCGGACAATGATCATTGACAGCACGATTTATTGATGAATTTTTACATTCACATTTACTTTGAAATTCCTCTAAATTCTCTCCATTGTTCTCTAAAAATTTTACTACTATCGGTTCAACTTTTTTTGGAAGATTAATATTTAATTTTTTTAAATGTGGAAAAGTAAAATATTGTATATCCTCAAAATGTTCGAAATCCGAATACTCATCGTCTTTATTAACGAAATTTAACGATATTTCAAGTTCTTGTAAATTTTTGAAATCTTTTATAAAAGATAATGGCCAGTGATTTCCTTCTCCTTTGATGCTTAACTTGATTAAAGTATCTGAATGTTTCGTCAACAAAGTTATGATATCTGACCAATGATTTGTTTCATAATAAGTTAATGATAAGGATTTTAAATTATTTTGTGAAGAAATTAATTTTTTTAACCCATCTGTAACTGTATCAGCATATTTGTTAAACTCAATATTTAATGATTGAATATTATGACACATTTTCGACAATTGATTAAAAACTTCAGAGTTAACGTTTGAAGTACAGGTAAATTCTGAAAGATTTGTTAAACAGTATTTCGTTTCAGAGAAATTAACAAAATTTATATTGTTTGGAATTTTTATATTATTCGAAGTATATGATAAATTTTTTATCGAAGAAACGCTCATAAACATTTTTAATATTTCTTGTACTAATAAATTAATATTTTCTTTTGTATTAATTGACTGTTGATTGTTAAAGAAGAGTTTAACAATAGAATAAATATTAGAAACTGAAAGAACTTTACAATATGATGCATAATTAAATAGTGGATGTTTTGAAGTTGAAGCCGACATAACCTCTTTCTTACACAAATTATCGCAAGGACATAAAGGTTTTAAATTTGAAGGAATGATTCCACTATTATATAAAAGGATTTTAGATTCATCAGGTAGACAAGTAATTAAAGTATTAAGATCTTTTGCTGATATATTGAGATTTTTCCATAAAATCCTAACAGAACCTTTACACCAGAAACGATTAACCAGTAGGCATGAATGTAAAGTGGTCTTATCGTCCTCTAAATATCCAAAGATCTCGTTAAGACAATCAGCGTTAAGAGTAGTCATTTTTGTTTATTTTTTTAATATTTTCAAAAAAAAACTTCAGTGTTGAAATTTTATCCTAGGATTTGTCTCGTTTTTTTTATATTACTTTTTAATGTAAATCAAGTGATCGGATTTCAAACAAAAATACTTATTTGAATGTAAACAAAGAGTTTTGTACTTTTTTTATCCTTCTATTTTTGGAGTAGTTTATCGTGTGACATGATGTCATGTGAATTTGCGCTCATTGAGAATGAACATTCTGATAATTTTGACAGCCATTCATTATAAATGAAATGATCGCCGAACCTTTTTGGATAAACCGGATAAATTTAATTACATTGACAATAAAAAACTCTGCGAAATCATTGCGAATAACTCATTTTACGTTTTAAATTTCTTTTCCATTTATAGATTTTGCACAACTTAATCTATTAAGAATAATAATTTTTAAAAAAACTCTAGATTTTATCTGCTCATTTATTAGTGCGACAAGATTTTTGTGTTACGGATAAATAGATAACATGAATTATATTAAAAGAAATTTGGCGCAAATTGATAATCAATTATTGGGACAAAGACTTTAAAGATTATCATTTTATATTAAAAATCACTTAATCTACTGTAAACATTTTAAGCATTTTGGAAATGCAACAAAATTTCATGTGAAAAACATGTACAGTATCTAGGAATTGATACCGGTTTTTTTTTTTAGAATATGAATTACTGACACTTTTTTTCTTAGAAATTAGGGTTCATCTTCAATTCTTTTGGACAGTCATACTGGCAAATAATGTCTTTATAGAAGAATGTCACTACCGAACCGGAATTAGCATCCGGAATAGCATGGGTCTCTCAAATACTCCGTAGCTATTATAGATTTCCTAGTCTAGTAAATTTTGAAATAGATTTCCCTTTTTATAATAAAAAAAGTAGTAAATTACAATTTCATCTCGTCCATTAAATATATTAATACCGGACCTCAACATAATTTATCTACAGCATATTGTCCTTTCTCGCATAAACCACCGCTGAATAATTCTTAGGTATATATTAGTTATAATATTCGAGTTCCCAAATATTTCATTTGTCGAAAGATAAATTATCGAATAATACGATCACGGCCCTACAAACTCACACAATTGAAAATTCTTAATTTTAACCCAATGTCAAAATTTTTTTATCAAAAATAAATCATACTGAAAGTAAAATATACTATACAGAGTTCCTGAGTTCACCTAAATTAATATTGTTAGTTTTGATTTTCATTTGTTGTAAGATGTTCCCGAATTTTGATTAATCTTTCCAGCTGTCGTGTCTCCCTTCTGGCTCTGTACTATTTAGACAAGCTTTCTGCTGGAATGTTTAACCTACCCATCTTACAATTACGATAGACTGTTTTATGGAAGACCAAGTTCCTCCCGATGTACTGCGTGCAGAGATCACGACGTAACATATCTTGGGATGCAATATAATGTGATCCCTAATTAACTTAGCTTGACGTATATTTTCATCTCGACGGGTGAGTATCTCGGCAACGAGTTGCGTTTCTCCAAAATTGTTCGTAAGGTGAACATTTCACAATCGTTCCTATTAAGGACTGTTAATTGAAGTCATTGCCCTATCAGATAATTAAAACATAATTCAACTAACAATTCATCTACCAATGTATCAGTATAGTTTTTCTGCTTTGTAACCCAATGTGATTTGACAATAAATATTCGGGACGTCATTATCAGAAATTCCACCAATCTTTCTGATATCGAAATTTGATCCCAAGTTCGTCATAAAGATTTCAGGGGACATATTGCTTTGAAAAGTCTTTAACCAAACAATATTTGAATTGTATTTGCTAAGAGAAATCATAATATCTGCTGTCGTGAAAAGAGATGCCTAAAATTGTGAAAACCTAATTGTCTTAAGCATCCTCAAAATACTTTTGTTGAATAAAGTAGCAGTAAAAGACTGTCAATCAGAAAGTACATGATGCAGGTCGGGAAAGCTTTACAATGAGTCCGAGCAACAAAGACACTTATTTCAATCAACATCTGCTGCGCATAATTGATGCACAATATATCATAGCTGACTCCATACATTATATACATTATGAATCCAAAAATAAGTGAGCATACAGATCCATAAACAGAATGTAAAGTGCCGCATTAGACTATTATTTAGTTTGATCATTAAATAAAATCTTTATTGACAACACATCACAAAAGTTAATCCGATTTTTTTTGTGCTGATGCATCGTTTTCAACAGACTATTATAAAAGCGAAATTTCACTCAATATTAGTTTTATTATAATTCTTGCAAAGCATTTTTCTCGGAAATGCCAATTTTAACCTTCACATGATCACATCTTCACATAACAATAATAAAACCTTCTAATGACAAAAAGTTGATATGTTTAAATATATGGTAAAAAACCGGTGGTAACTGAAAATGGTGGAATTATGAGATCAATGGTTAGACTTTCTACACTTTTTAGATGAAAATGGAATTTCCCTGTAAAACAAGTCGATCCTCTTTTTATATTCCATCTTTTTTTCATAAAAGGCTCATATTTCCGGAATTAATAACCTTATATCACGGAATTTTTCGAATTATTTTCATTTTCCGTAAATGGATCCGTGAAAGTTTTACGGAGTTTTTACAGAAATAACTGATAAAATTTTTATAGGATTATGTTAATTTAGTCCCTTAATGTGTATTTTATTGTATTATTTGCTTCTAGAAACAATTTTATTCATAAAGCTTATAAAATACAATATTATTATCTAAAGTTCTTAACAATCAAAATTACTACAGTCAACTACGCATAATTTTCAAAATAGTGCATTTAAAGAGGGTGTGCATTTATAGAGTAAAATAAATAAATATAAAAGTATAAGCTTGGAACCAGGCTAAAGGATGAATTATAGAGGGTATTTATAGTGGTTGGGTGCATTTATGGAGAGTTGACTGTACACAAATTACATGCATATATATGTATTCAGCTTTATTGATGTAAAGATAATATCTTTCAAATATCAATTATACAAAAATTCATATTTATATTGTTATCCCAATATACCTGCTATTATCATTTCTCTTTAAATTGGTTTTACTCCAATACCTATCATATATTAACTATAAATTATGTCAAAGAATAATTTAAAATTGAATAAGTGAGAAGTGAATTTACTAGAAATCAGGTTAGGAATCTGCATAGTAAAATGTCTAAAAAAAAAATGATAATACTATAAGTTAATTATATTTATAAGAGGCTTGAATAAAAAATTTCATCCAATAGCATTGAAATATGAAAAAACATATTTTTTGATGAGTTAACCATAAAGTTTCATAAAAGAAATTATTTGATTAGTAAATATTTTGATAAATTAATAATCACACTTAACACTTTCATTATTTCTAATACTACTTTATATAGTTATATTAATACATTATCCTAGCTCTATAGTCTTCAGTTGTGCAGTATCAGAAATAATAAACACTATTAACTTAGTAAAATAGTAAAGTTTTGTGATATTAATAATGTTCTTGGAAATTTGTACAAAAAAATAGTTATTAATACGCAAATTTGTAATCTCATTATTGCAAACGCAGAACTACAACTAAAAATATTTTATTAATGTACAGTACATATATATTTTCACTTTTTATTCAGTATAGCAGCTTTAAGCTGTACTATTTTTATTTAAACTTGAAAAAAGTTTATTAAGATAGAATATCATTATGGTCAGATGTATGAGAGAAATTCCTTATCATACAAATTTGACTTTGCCAAGAATTTCTCCCAATAGTATTTTTCTGTATACTAGTATATAATAAGAATTAGTACATCAATTCAATCATAGTGACTTATCACTTACTATTCGCATAAATTTTTTACTGAAAACGTCACGACGAATAATAAAAATTCTGCTTTTTGATAATACTAATTTTGATAATCCCGATATTTATAAGACATGGATGTTAAATAAGTTAACTTTAGCTATTATGCTAAACAGGTAAGTCCCAAAAAAATTGGTTTCCTGATATACATGCCATGATACTGTTTAATACACAGGAAAAACTTCAATAATTACAAGGGTAAATGGTAATCACTTTTTTTGCGTCTTAACTAAATTTGTCAACGGATAACTATTATGGAGTGTAATTGCAATTAAGTCAATGTTTTATGAAATAAACGATTATCAAAGTTGTATTTAGTGCATTCAATCATAGCTTGCGACAGGACAATTATTGCAATGTGATAAGAACGGTTAATAACTTCTTTCTCAGAAAATATGACCCAATTCTAGATAAGAGTTCAGGAATTGCACGAGATGAATGCTCTGACTTTTTAGAACAGATTGGTTCGAACATTACAAACAATAAAAGAACCATACAAATGTGCACTTATAGATAAATGGTTAATCGATCAAGAAGATGCAACATATTGGCATCGCAAATATCCACCCAACGTGAATGTTTTTAGATGATCGGATATCACAAAAAAGTGTCATCATTGAAGACCTAGTGAGCTGATTCCTAAAATGGTACTTGAAATTGTGTAATTGACAGCAAGAGTGATATAAGATCAGGTTGATAGTTGCGTTCACTGTAAAGTAATATAGGATTTTTTTTTTGCAGAACATTACTGGTATATTGAGTTTCTACATACGTGATTATTACAATATAAACATTTTTCTGCTAGCTAGAATGGCAGGTTTCAAAGAGGAATATTATATTATTCTAAATGTACTTTCTGATAAAATATTATTGCTAATTACTTTTTTCGTTTCAATTTTTACTACTAGATCATAAAACTGCAAAAATTTTAAATAATTTATTACAATGATATATAAGATATATAATTAAAAATTTTATTATAAAAAAATGTAACCTTTTTTTGAATTATATTCGAAATAATAAATAAATATTTTAAATAACTATATTATAGTCCATGGCCAATTAATAACAATACATAATATTTTTGTACAAAAAAAATGATAGACGTATAAATTATAAGTAAATGTTTATTTGGTTACAATCTCTTTCGGTATTTCCGGCATTGGTGGTTCATCTTCTTTAAGACTGTTTAATATACTTTCAGCTTTCAATGCAATTGACATACTTCTTCCTACACGTTTTTCCCTTTCACCGCGTTTTCTTCGAGATCGAGTATCCAAATCTCTTCCATCTCTTAAAGTTTCCAAAAGATTGTCCATAAGATGCTTTTCTTCTATAGAATCTTGTGAATCTTGTGAAGTTGGAGTGACTCTGACGTTTGGATTGACATGAGCATTTTTTCTGCGGTTCTCCATTTCCTATTTTTCAAAAAAACCATTAACAAATATAAAATATAAACTCAAAAATGCAATTAATAATAAATACCTCTTTTCGTTTTTGAGCTGCCAATTCATGTTCACGCTGTTGCTTGTTATCATTTCTTGCTTTCTGCAAAATAAATGTTATTAGAATTAAATACAATAATGTAAGTTTGGAATATATACAGCAAAAAAAGACAAACCTCAAATGATGCGATGAAAGTTTTAAATATTCCAAAGAATTCATCAGGTTTAGTATTATTTGGATCTTCACCGAAGTATGCTACTACATCTTTATAAGCTACTTCCATAGAAGTATATTTAACTTGTAGTTCCTCAAATTTCTGTTTTGACTTAATAACAAAGTCTTTCATTATAATCGGAAATCTATCATTTTTTTCTAATTCAACATCTGTAAAGTTCTTTTGAAGTTCAAAATCAAGATCATTCAACTGTGTTCCCATCAGCCTATACACGCTAGTCATTTCTTGTTGTGAAACTAGATAAATAAACAAACATTAATAATGATATTAAGAGAGCCACTAATTATAAAAAAATAAAATTTTAGCCAACCTCTGCATGCGGATCCTGTGTCTTTTAACTCATTAACAAACTCTACTATATGTAGTAGCTTTTCTTCAACAGTATTTGAGAGGAAATGAAGTAATGTAATTGAACTACTATTAGATGCCTTAGTGTCAACAAGCTAAGAATAAGTGTAATAAATCATTAATATTTATTAGATGTTTATTATAAAAATATTAATATAGTCCTTACCTTATTTATACTAGAAATTTTGAACCCAAAAGCGCCACCCTTATGACCACTTCCATTCATATAATTACCAAATAATAAAATAAGCTAACAATTATTTGCCCTTAAGTTAGATTATAATTAAACCAATTGGTGTAATAAAACATTAATAATATAAATTCATACAACTTACGCCTAGAAGTTCTTTGAAATGTTTAGATTCTTTGAGTGCTATTGAGGCATTCAATATCGATACAACAGACTATAATAATTAATAAATAAACACAAATATAATTTTAATCATTTCAAATAACAAGTAAAATTATTGTCTCGTTAATACACTAACGTTATCAAGATCATTAAACTTCTCATCAAAGGTAACATAGAAATACATGAATTTTAAACGTTGTTGATATCGATGAATCTTCATGATTTCAACAAAGAATTTATCAGGTCGAGCTAGATTTTCAAGCATCTCATCTGGTCCATCCTTATAAACTGACAATTTACCACGCTATTAACAAAAATAATGATTAGAAAAAATAAATATAAAATTATGAAAGAATTGTTTCATTTAGCCATTGCTAACCTCTTCCGGAGTTGGTATATGTTGCATTAATTGATTAAGAAGGTTCTCTGTGCAGAACAATTCATCCATTTCAATGATCTTTTGATGAATTTCTTCAAATGTATAATTTTTATAACGACCAAGGATCAAATCTATATACAATAAGAATTAAGATATTTTAATATCAACATATCGATAAAGTAGTGTTAATGAAAGAAATCACTTACTAATATTATGAGCCCGTTTAGAATCAAGAACGCTTATTTCTTCTTTTTTTTCAGCTTTCTTTTCTATTTAATTTTAATTAATATTTATTTACTTAATATATATAGTTGAAATATTCATAATAAAACATACTCCTTAAAGCTACTTCTTTAGCTGCAAATAATTCTTCAATAGTTCTAAAAACTCCATCTTCTCCACCGAGCAATTCAAGAATTTCTTCATCGCTTAAATTTGCCCATAACGTCTTGTTTATTGTTAACTGATTTATCTTATCCCATTGTAACACTTTCAACTTCTTTTTGGAAACGAACGGAAGCATTTTACGGCCATTGTCTAATTTTAATGATTAAAGTAAATAAAGTCACTATTGAATTAAAATATTAAAAAAACACCTTTCACTTACTTGCTATAGGAGCATAACGTCCTCCTGGTAGAGGAGGACCAGGTGGTGGTGGTGGACCTCCTTTGAATCCTGGTGGCGGTGGTGGTGGTGGTGGACCTCCTTTGGCTCCCGGTGGTGGTGGTGGTGGTGGTGGCGGACCTCCCATGGCTCCCGGTGGTGGTGGTGGTGGCGGTGGTGGTGGTGGTCCACCAATATTTGAGGAAGGTGGTGGTGGAGGTGGGGGTGGTACATCAGAACTTGATGGCGGAAGGGGTGGAGGAGGTGGGGGTGGTACATCAGAACTTGGTAGTGGTGGAGGTGGTGGAGGTGGTAGGCCATCAGAACTCGGCGGTGGAAGTGGAGGTGGAGGTGGTGGGCCATCAGAACTTGGTGGTGGTGGTGGTGATTCAGATGATTGTGAAGAACGTTTTGGACTTGTCGGTGATAATGATGTTTCTTGTGGCAATTCTGAAGCATCTGGTGACTGTATTGGTGGAGATTGTGGCTTCACCGTAGGTCTTTCTTCATGGTCTTCCGTCAAAACTTCACCGTTATGTTCATGAGCCGCTTCGTTGCTTTTATTTTGTAACCCTTTAAGCTCATTCAAAAAGGGTGGCATCCCCGGCATTTTTAATGGCCCATCCGAAGAAGCGTTAGCATAATTATTATTTGGATCTTGAGGGGCATTACCATAAATTGAATTATAATAAGGACCGGCGTTTGGTGTTGGCTGTTGTGGAATTATAAAACCACCGGCAGAACCTTGACCATATCCTTCTTGATATGGATAAAATTGAGAACCAGTTGACTCTGAAGCATATTCAGTATTTGTAGTAGCATCATTTGTAACATTGGTAGGAGCGTTATATCGATATACGTCGACATTAGGCATCTTTGTTATAGTAAAAACAAATATTCATATCAAATAAATATAGGAGTAAAGTATATTAAATGTAAATATAATACTAACCCTGAATCCATCAAATGGTGTCCAAACTTGACCTTCTAAAATAGCTTCTGTCTTAGCTATTTCCTGCATCCTTTCCAACTTTTTAATCATTTCCTGCCGATCTAAGGAATAATCAGAGTCACGCTGTTTCTCTTTCAACTGGTATTCAAATTCTCGTATTTGTACATTTTGTTCAGACAATTTTTCAAGATAACTTGATTCAAGATCTGCGAGTTTAGTTTGCAGAGTTTGTATGGTATGACGCGAAATCCGCAAGAGATCTTCAAGTGAATCAATTTTGTTTTTTAATTCACCAACCTTTCCATCTAGTCGATGTGACAATAAAATTAATGAAAGGTATGTTAACTTCCAATTCCCCATATAAAAATTAACAAAGTCGTATAATTCTTACCTGCTCCTAAGGAAAGCTCATTTTGCAACTCCTGTTTTTCACGTAATGCTTTTTCAGCTACCGCTTTAGCTTCCTTCGCCTCTTCAAGAGCAGCTGCAACTTTCTCCTGATCAGCCATTTTACTTAGAACTTGAGAAACGGTTATGCTAACTGAATTACTCCAATCTTGGTCAAGTCCTCGCCGATCAAGAACAACTTGAGTAATTAAAGCATCAATAAGTTGAAAATAACGTGTTCTATAAAATAAATCTCCTGTGAGAAATATAATTTATAATAATAATTTTAACTATCAAATCTTATAATATACCTTGTCTCGCCGTCGTCACGAATTAACAACATATGTTGCATCGCTGACAAAAAGAAATCATATGCTCGTGTTCCTTCAACTGAACTAAGAATACATTTGAAAACGTCATAAGGATCAGTAAGATATGAGTTAAGGAATTACTTAGTATTTTGTTGAATTTTTTTTTTTTTTAAAAAAAAATGAGTATTTTAGAAAATATAGAATATTAATGATATATTCAATAAAAGCCAGGACCCCCATTTCGAAGGTAAAACCGAAATTTTTTATTTTTTAATAAATTTATTGACGAACGTTAATTAACGTTCGTCCAAGATAATAAAAGGATATGTCATATCCTTTAAAATTTGGTGATTATAGTAATCCAAAACCTCTTCATAATCCAATTCACTCTCTCGTTCAAATTTACTGATTTGACGATTAATTAGATCATAATTTAAAGTTTTCATTTTCTAATCAAATAAATAATTATTAGATAATTCAAAATATAAATTAATGCGCTAAGAATGTAATAAATCCTCACTTCGATAATGCGCGACAAACCGCATGCGTGCAACTGATTCCTTAAGTGCACTCTAATTTCTACGTCATCACATACGCCAATAATCGAATTCACCAAGATCATGTTGGCAAGCTAAGATAAAAACAACGAAATTCAGAGATAACACAATATAAATTGAATAAAGTAAAATAATCATGTTTCGCTGGAAATTAATCATACAGAAAATATAGTAAAAGTTTACCGCATATTCCATTAATGAACCATCCATTCCTATACCGCCTTTTTTATATTCATCACCTGCATTAACAAAACTACCTAAACGACCACGACCATCAATTGTATTTTCCAACACTCTCATCCATGCATCAAATCTACCATGTTCATTTTGAAATTGCATAAGCTGGTCAAACCCTCCCAATACCAAATTGTGACCAGTAGGAATTTCACAATAACAGAAAAAAGAAAGAACTTCGGCCACAAGTTTTCGTGTATTTAATTGAGGAGAAACAAGTGAGAATGTAATACTATATATGCATGTTGGATGTGACAGAGCTTCTTGTGCGCCCCACTATGTATGCGAAAAAGGTTTAATTAATAATCTTTTTGAAATTATCCAATACAAATACAATATTCTTTGTAACATACTCTGTTGTTTAATAATGATTTTAAACATTTGATAACTTCGTACTCCATTTGCAAATCTAATTCTTTCCTAGTTAGGAAAAAAAAAAAATTTAATAATACAGTATAAATGAATTATTATTACTAAAAAAAAGATTTAGAAAAACTAATACTACTTGACGGGTTTCCGTGTAATAATGTTTAGACGATTTGCAAGAACCTCCAGACCTTTAGCATCAATGAATGACCTCACCCACCTAAAGAAACAAATAGATAATTACTTATAAATTCATATGCCACATTAATAAAACTTCTACACACTTTAACGTTAAAGTTCTTAGGGAAACACTTAGAGAATTCATGTCTTTGATAGTTATTGTACCATCCAAAATTTTTTTGAGAAAATATTCGGGTGAATTTTTATCATGTGAAGATGCTATTACATTTGTCGAGCTTGATTTTGATTTCTATTTAAGGAAAATTTCATTTAATAAAAATAATAATAATATGTAATAATAAAAATTAAATAACAATAAAACCTCCTCTTGTATCATTTCATTTTTTACTAGAAGCCATTTTTTTTCTGTCGGAAAAGCTAACATATCTTTTCTCTGAGATACCTTCAAATCTCTTTTATTCTATTCAAAAAAAAAAAGTTATAATTAAAGAATTTTTTGATAATTTAATTGTATTCGAATTCATACCATTAAATCCAAAAACAAATTTTCAATTTCTGCATCAGAAGGCTTAGAAGGTTCCTTGTTTCCACCAAAAACACTGCCTACCCAATTATGTATATCACTAGAGAAAGCACCTGAAGACCTTACGGAGGAATTTTCAGAACTATATCTTGTAATTGATGAAGCGCTATCTTGAAAACTATAGGACGATTGAGATTGTGGACTATGTTCTTGCGATTGGCTTCTTGAATGAGTCTGATGTCCCGAATTATCTGGAAAATATTGCTGATTGTTAGATCCTGGTGACTGTGGACGTTGACCATACTGTTGGGGATAATGTGAATCTTGGTAATATGAATGAGAAAAACTTTGCTGCTGATGTTGCTGGCTATATTGTGCATTACCATGATAACCTGAATTATACGCAGAAGGAGTTTGTCCAGGCGAATGAACAGGCGGCCTGATTTGAGAATATGGAACTGAATTATTTACATCCAAAGGAATTTGTTTTTGATGTTTTTTCTTTTTCCCAAACATTGTTCATTTGTATTAGAATAACAACTAAAAAATCAAATTGAAATCTCTGGATTTCAAATTAAAAAAATAAATTCGTTGAGATCACTAAACCTATAAACAAAAAACATGAATAAATAATATAAAGAAGGAACAGTTAGCGATTTTTGGGGGTTCTCGACGGTAATATTTTGCAGCGAGAATGAGACTAAGCTCAAATCGAAGCAACCAACCGTCAATAAAAAGTTGCAATGGAAAAAGAAAGAATAAGCGTAGAATAAGCGTAAAGCTTATCTGTTATTGTATTGCTCGATGCACGTGATTTGCCGAATCTCATATGCCTATATCAGATATTACCAACGAACAGGAGAAGCATTTGTGTTTTTGTTATACAAAAATATAAATTACCGGCGTAATTTTTCATTTTCAGTAACGACTACCATCTCAAATATATATATGGTAAATTGGGTATTCCTATAAATTAAAAAGTAAATTGTCGTTATTAATACTTGACATATTTGTAACGATTCACGAACTTTCTACGTAGTAGTCATTCATTTGCCTTTGCGTTTTAGGTGTATTACACAAAATTGAGTCATCATATTACTCATATACCAATTCTGGGTCATTCTGATTACAAATATCGATATAAATATTTATATATAAATAGCCCTGCTCTCAGCTTCAGTCTCATAAAACCACAACCTTTTGTTCAACGTACTTTTGTTAAATACCTTTTTATTTTTTTTTTTTATACTGCGACTTTTTAAATTTTAAATTTCAAACATGCAAATCTTCGTAAAGACTCTTACCGGCAAGACCATTACTCTCGAAGTTGAGTCTTCAGATACTATTGACCAAGTCAAAGCAAAAATCCAGGATAAAGAAGGTATGAATAAGTCTTAATATTCGTTATATTTATAAATAAATAAATAAAAAAAAAAAGGAAAAAAAAGTGTGCATATTTCTCAAAAGTACGAAGAGAAAGGACAATTACATTGTGTTCATCTTCATCATATTTTACTGCGCCACTGTATATAAGTCGTCATTTTTATAACATATTCTATTATGAAATTTTTTTACAGGAATTCCTCCGGATCAACAACGCTTAATCTTTGCCGGCAAACAGTTGGAAGACGGACGTACCTTATCTGATTACAACATTCAGAAAGAGTCAACTCTTCATCTCGTACTCCGTCTTAGAGGTGGTATGCAAATATTCGTCAAGACTCTTACCGGAAAAACAATTACCCTTGAAGTCGAGTCCAATGATACTATTGATCAAGTTAAAGCAAAGATTCAAGATAAGGAAGGAATTCCTCCAGATCAACAGCGCTTAATCTTCGCTGGTAAACAATTGGAAGATGGTCGTACTTTGTCAGATTATAATATTCAAAAAGAATCCACTCTCCATCTCGTACTCCGTTTAAGAGGTGGTATGCAAATTTTCGTTAAAACGCTGACCGGTAAAACAATCACTCTTGAAGTAGAGTCCTCTGATACCATAGACCAAGTTAAAACAAAGATTCAAGATAAGGAAGGTATCCCCCCAGATCAACAACGCTTGATCTTCGCTGGTAAACAATTGGAAGATGGTCGTACGTTGTCAGACTATAATATTCAAAAAGAATCTACTCTCCACCTCGTACTCCGTTTAAGAGGTGGTATGCAAATTTTCGTCAAAACCCTCACCGGTAAAACAATTACCCTTGAAGTCGAGTCCTCTGATACCATAGATCAAGTTAAAACAAAGATTCAAGATAAGGAAGGTATCCCCCCAGATCAACAACGCTTGATCTTCGC
>JADRCO010000417.1:0-34163 GCA_021464525.1 Rhizophagus sp. LPA8_4_AMF | reverse complement strand
ATTATAATAATTATATAAAAAAATAATTAAATTACTTATATTTATATTTAAATATATAAATGTCACGTGATATATAGACCTGATTTGAAGCTTGACTCCCCCACCCCCTTTTAAATCAGCTGATTTCTGGCACGCCCCTTAGAATAATAACTTATTACTATAGGTTACTTGCAAACCCAGAATAAAATCTAACAGTCAGTCTATTAAGGCCTACTGAGAATAAAAACCTTGAAGAAAACTATTTAAAAAGAATAAAACAAATAAAGAACAGTATATAGTAAAGCTTAAAGTATATTTATTATAAAGAAAATAAAGAAAAATAAAATTTTTTAACGAAAAAATATTAGTAAAAAAAAATGGTCATAAACATGACCAGAAAGAGTTTTTCATATTTATTTCTTTAATTTATTAATTATTTTATTTTATTTTATTTCTTTATTTTATTTATTATTTTTAGTTTACTTTATTTCTTTATTATTTTCATTTTTACTTTTATAATAAATAGTATTAGAATTTTACTTAGAATCAGAAGTCAAATTATAAGATCATTAATTAAGTCTATATTGTATTGTCAGTAGTAATATAATTAATTTAAAATGTCATAATTAATTTAAAATAACATAATTAATTTGAAATAGTATAATTATATAACATATTAATTCAAAATTAATTTGTATATTTGGAATACTATAATCTCAAATTATTTGAGATTTGGTAATATGTATAATATAAAAGATATTTGAGATTCTTTTTGTTTGTTATATTAGAACTCAAATAATATTAAAATAACTTAGATCCTATATAACAAAAATTTTATAATGAAAATATTATCTTTCTGATGATCCTCTAAACCATAATTTTGCACAGAAAAAATTTTTATTTTTTCATTAATACCTTTACTAAATATATCCAGAAGCAAGTCGAAACCAACTTTAAAAGCATCTCTAGAGTATCCTTTATTTATATGCAGACTAAAGCTGCTTGCAAACCTTGATGAAACTGAAAAACAAGGGATATTAGCCTTGCCACTCTTATTTTAGAAGCAGTTTTCATCAACAAAGATAAACACTTGTTATTTGCGCCTTTGACGATAAAAGATGACCTTTTTTACAGGTAATAGTTGAAAAAATTATTAAAGGTTGAATACGGTGCTTCAGTTAAAGATTACGAAAAGACTGCTGACCCTATTGGGCTTGACAATAGCTATATCAAATCTATCATCTATAATACCATCATGGAGATTCTTCTTTTTACCTATGCTGGGAATATTGATAACATCATAATGGACAAATCTGTAGATTCAGATAGTGATAATAATCCAGAATTTGAAAAGCTTATCTCATCTACCCCTGACGCTGACCCCAGTATGGTTACTGCAGATAGCGATGAGCACCAATCAACATTTGACACAACTTCTGTTAACAAAGACGATTTGTTTATACCTGTGATGTCTAAATCAAAAAGGAAATGTGAGAAAAAAAAGCTAAGGCGCAGGCTACACATGCAGCTAAACAACAATAAAATACTATTACACTAGACAAATAAAATGCGTCTTCCTTTGCTACATCATGTGATAATGCTTCTAATCTTACTAAAGGTAAGAAACCTACCACAAAAGTTATTGAGACTAAACTGGATAACAACAAAGGTCTGACTTTGAAGAAAGAAATAAAAGCGGTCAAAACTGACAAACAGGATGCAAATTATGTAATTACTGGACATAAAGCAGTGGGCCCTGATATTGCAAGGATTCACGATATTATTGTCTATGACGTTCTAGCAGCTTAAACTACGCAGTATCTCCTTCAGCAGTTATTTACTTGGAAAAAAACTATTACTGTCAGCCGAAAGACACAAAAAAAATATTTAACAGTACGAGTTAAGACTGAGATGTTTGATACAGCCAAACAAGTATTCGATAGCAACACTTGGGTTGCTCCTCTTGGAAACTTTTATGTGAGATGGTTTTCTACCTCGTGAAATCTGAAAGATCAAAAATGAAGAGAACTCTTTCAAGTGGCTTTATACGATATTTCAGTATCGATGACCTATGATTCCCTACAAGTTGATGGCAATATCCATTCCTTCCTTAGAGAAGCCAATGTGAAAGTTTACAAGCTAGTTAAACTTCCAGACAATACTACTAAATTGATCACTTTTTTTGAATCGTGAAACAAATTAACTTCAGTTATCGGAAAGAAGATCAAGTAGTTGGATCAGGATCTTAAATGGACTCACCATGCCACTCCAACATCACTTGCTGGCAAGAGGAAACCAATTACTAACTCTTCCTTACCAAATACTAATCAACTGAAGAAGAATCCGAAGGTTATAGCTTCTGGATCAAATTTTATACCAATTAAACCAAGAACTTCAAGTAAGAAGTTGTACACCAATCTTCATGATACTAAAAAAAAACTGAGAACTCTTTTGACTAACAAGCCACCTAAATCTGAGTCAAAATATAACAAACGGGCTTTGTACACAGAAATCAAATCCTTGAAGAAGACGCTCAAAAAACTTGTCTAAGACTAAATTGCCCTTGCCTTCAACCGTTTCTTTGGTTCCCCTCAGGATTTATGGAGGACAGTGGTAGTTTAGTATTCTTGAGATAGATCTTTGTTTTTTTCTTTTGCTTTCTTGTTTTATTTTCTTTTTGTACTTTCTTTTAGCGTTGTTTAGATAGAATTTTTTCTTTTTATTTTTCGATTCCTTGTAACCTAGCATGTCTTTGGCTGTCCTTTGACTGTGAGGCCTCTGTAGGCTGAGAGCACTGTGGTTTACCCTAGGATTACTCACAGTAGGAAAATTAGAAGCAAGACAGTGCATACGTAGGGTCTCTTTTGAGATGACGAATGATTTATTGGATATTATTGGAGGTATTGAGTAGAGAGCTTTTAAAGATCTATTTTAAACTCATTTTGATAACCTAAACTCAATAAATGTGTTGCTTTATGAAAAAAAAAAAAAATTTCAAAATGAAATATTTCAGTTATTAATATTGCAGCTACAGAGATAATATAAGTATTAAATATTCATCTTGATGAGTTAAATTTAACAAGTTTAAAATCATTAAAATCCAATTACTGATTCTCAAAATAGCAAATTTTAAAGCCAAAAAGTTAATATAATTTTATACAATCAGACCTCCATATAATCATCCAATTGATACTGCCAAAATTAGTAATTGTATAGAGTTGTGACTATATAAAAGATCAAATTTACTAATAAAATAATATGTAGGTTAGCAAAAATAAGGTGCTTATAAAGAGGTATTATTATATAGGAGGTGATTATATAGAAGTTTGACTGTACATTTGAAATCAGAATTTATTATAAGATTTATATAAAATCAAATCTGAATTTTTTTAGTATTATTCAGGATCCTGTTATACTATCTATTAAGATTGTATTTTAACAGATCTTCATTTTAATTATATTTCAGTTTCTATTTCTATGATTAACATTTCTTTTATTTTATCAACTTTTGTTAATAGATTAATTATTCCTTCAGATTTTCCTTCTTTAAATGATGTTTTGAATATTTTTTTAGATAAATTTACTTTTTTACTTCTGAATTTATACTAGTTAATGATAATTTTTATATTATCTTTAATAATAGTTTTTCTAGTATACTTAGATTTCCCTCCTTATCTATAGGTTAAAATTAGTTCTAACATTATAATAAGATCAAATCTGATTGTGAATAAATCTTATAATAAATTCTTATTTCAAATAAATAAAATAATATTAATTTTTTGGCTTTAAATTTTGCTATCTTGAGAATTTTAACAATCTTAGACTTGTTAGATTTGTTTTATTGAGATGAATATTTTGTTACTTATATCATTTCTATAAATGTAATATTGACCAAGATATTTTTTTTTTGAAATTTTTATTACATAGTAGGAATTGAATTATCTTAATATTGTTTGAAGATTTATTTTTTTACAAACATTTTATACATAATTTGATAATTCTATGATATTTATACATTAAATTACCATATAATTAATATATATATATATCAGAATTTTATTTTTTTACAAATTTTTCAGAAGGAGTGCTTATATTTGAGTAAAATATAAAATAGGGGTTGCTTATATTCAGAGGTTGCTTATATTCAGTATTTTCATATTATTATATTGTTTAATTAAAAAGAAAAAAACATTTGGTTAGTGTTATTATAATTGTTTACATTTATATAAATTTGTGTAATTCTAAAAAGTTTGAAAAGTTAATGTAATCTGGCAATAAATAAAATACTTTTTATTCAAATTTCAAAGTTAGTTATATAGTTATAAAATTGTTGGACCTTTCATTATTTTATTTCTAATTCCTATATTTTTCCTTTTCTTTTTGTTTTATATAGAATAGGTTTTACTATATATAGGTTTGCTATTCTTTTTCTTTTTTGTGTATTTGTCTAAATACTAGGCTTCTTTATCAATATATTTGGCTATTACTACTATATAATACACATTACTTAATATTTAGTAATAAAGTGCATTGAATTATATTTGAATACTGCCCAAAAAAAATAAATTTACAGATATTGTATACTAAATTTCATCTTTTTATGACTACAGGATTTTAAAATATTGAAAATTCAATTATAATACATAAAACATTGAGAATTTGTTCATCAATTTTGCAGCATTTATTGTTAATTGGTCTTAATAAAACCAGTTTTACGGTCTTTAGTCTAAAATGGTCTGATTTATCTTTAAGAAATACTTCGAAAAACATAATTACAATGAAATAAAATCTATTTACAAGAATTAATTTAAAAATGTAATTCTATTGTACAAAATATCTATATATTAATTATTAAAATAACCTAGTAGAGTGGTAATGAAGTTATGATAAAACCAAGCAACATTTAAAATTGAACTCAATTTCTAGATTTGTCATAAAAACATTCATTCTTGCACAACATTAAAGATAGCAAGGGAAACCAGTCCCATATTAAGCAAATATTAGAAAAGAGGAATAAAATTTTGGCAAACTTATACGTGGTCATATATTTACGCAAAGAAATGAAGATGACTAAAGAAGCAAGAAAATAAAAAAAAAACGAGATATAAATTAAAACTCGAAAAGGAAACTTTTTACTTTATAACATTAGATGTCACAAGTTTGATGCTCTTCAGGTGAAATCGAAGATTCAAAATTCCATGTTGGCTGCGCTTCCGTCAAAGCAACTTCAGATTCTATATTAAAATGCGGTGTAACTGTTAATCTTTCTTCGGGAAATTGTAATGAATGTGGAATAGATGAACTAAATTCACTTCCAAGAAAATTTGGATCGAAACCACTGAAAATTTGTGAAGGAGTTAAAGATAATGGATTTTGTTCCAAACTATCTGAAAATATTGGATTCATTTCTTCCAAAGATAATGATGGTGGTGGGAGGGTCAATAAAGGCATATTCATTTGTGAAGCATCAACTGAAATGCACAATGGTGTTGTAAGAGGTGTATACATAGATGATGGGTATACACTAGGTGCTATGATAAGATCGGGAAATATTGGTGTAGTAGTAATCATTGGAGGAGAAGGGTAATAAGCTTGACCTCTTGATGATGGAAATGCATAAGGTGAACTTGATTGTTTCTTAGAAGGAGATTTGTTTTTTTTCGGTTTTTTAGGATTGTGGCTTGAATAAGGAACAAATCTCTTATATTTAAAACTTTCCCTTAATTTTGTTTCTAGTTCGCCACATGCATCTAATACATCTTTAGTTGCAAAAGACCATGCA
Organism: Rhizophagus sp. LPA8_4_AMF; assembly: GCA_021464525.1. Taxonomy (NCBI): domain Eukaryota; kingdom Fungi; phylum Glomeromycota; class Glomeromycetes; order Glomerales; family Glomeraceae; genus Rhizophagus; species Rhizophagus sp. LPA8_4_AMF. The sequence goes on along the minus strand of JADRCO010000417.1, from coordinate 28,402 downwards.
TCACTAGCGATTTTGGAGACTTCGCCCAAGACTAAATAATCTTGTTTTTGTTTTGATTTTTGCAAATAAGTGCGAAAAATCATAAAACTATTAATCCATTTCTTTTTTGAGGGTTCGCTATAATAAGAATAGTCTTTGGAAATTTCCTCTTTTGTTGGAAGGAGGAAACGGTGTTGACCATGGTCAGGATGATCTATGAAGACAAATTTCCTATCGCCTTCTAGCTCAAGAATTGTTCTTGGAAAGTACTGCGGTTGAAATATATCCATTACTACAGCGGAGAAATTTTTTTTTTTTAAAAATAAAAATCAAACCTAGAAATCTCACTATATATAAATAAATGTGGGATATTAAGCTTATTTTTTTTAAAATGCAAAAAAATAAAAATTTGATTGGACGAGAATTTTTTCAGATCAAAAAAAAAAAGGCTTGCAATATTTGCAATTACTAATTCTCACGTTTTTTTTTGAATTTAGGATGGGTATTCTCTGATTAAAAAATTTGAATATTTTTTAATTTTCTTATGCCCATATTTTAAGATACAAATTTATTGTATCGCTCTTTTTTATTATAAATTTAAAGATCGCAACGAAACAAATACTCAAGGAACGGAAAATTTTCGTTTTTTTTCACAATGAATGAATAAATAAGTACTAATCAGCTAAATCAAATATCTTTCGTTTATATATAAACTAAAAATTCTTTGTTACACTTGAGTAACTTCATTAGAATGTCTAAACATGGGTAAACTTGCGCCGATATTCCTTTATACAAAATTTCATTTCAATCCTGTTAAAGAAATGAGTCAAAGATGTCAAAGATAAATAGAATTCTAATGTAACAGTAAAAAAACAAATGTTATTTGGATATCGTAATATTACATCAAAGAATTATTAATGGCTAAATGAATATCCTTTACTTTTTGGTAGATTGCTTCCGATTAAAATAGACTTTCGTTGCGAAACTTGTACACTTTTTAAATTTTTTCTTGCACGAATGGCAACACTCAGACTCCAAAGAGTGATATAATAAGAGATTAAAATTCTTTTAAAAACTTATGCTATGGAATATTTATTCCGAATTAACACCAATAAAATTAAAAAATTGCGTGATAATAATTTTTATAAACAAACGTAAAAGTAATAAGTAAATTTGAAATAAATTAATAAAAATTTCGGGAGAGGAAAATATTTTTTAAAAAATGCAAACGTTTATAGATATTATATATATATATGTTGAAATGAATTATTAATTCATTTGTTTACTGGTAACGGGCGCACCATAATTTATATTTCTCCTCTCAGGTGTATCGGTTTGATACTCGTGCGCAAAGTATTATATTTCTTTGAAAGCCAATTTGGATATATAGAGACATCATTTACATTTCTTGCATTTGTGATACGATAATCGATGTCATTATAAAAGTTCAAAACATCGCAGCAAAAGTAATTTCATAATTCACGAGATTATGTCACGTGGCAATGGCATCACATTATATCGTAGTTACGCCAAAATGATTGTTTATCGGAAATAACGGAACTAAATAACGAAAATTTTCTTTTCACGTTATACTTCTTTAACAAATTTTTTTTTCATTTTTTTCTTTTTATGATAAATAAAAGCTATTTTAATATAAATAAATATGTCAGGTTTAGATAAATTACAAAACTGTTTGCAGGAACTTGGGAATTGTCGCCAAAATATAGTGCAGAAGTCGAGTTTTGGCGAGGCCGTTGGTGAGGCTCTTAGATATAGCCAAGATATTGATCATATAGTTTCTAATGAAATTGAGAATCAAGAGCTCGGTACTTTTTTAAATTTGATCTTTTTTTAATTAGTATTTTTTAATTAAAAAAAAGTGTATAATTAACTGCGCCAAATGTCAAATCATGTGACCTTTATAATTAAAAAAAGGTCTTGCAACACAATTGTTATTTGAACCTCAAATTGGAATCATTAAATTTTTAAATGATACTTCACGAGTTACCGATCCAGTATTAGCGAAGGCAAAAATTGCGCTTTTAGAATTTCTTTTCCTTTATATCCGGAAGATCAAATCTGATATTGAACCATATGCAGAGAACATCAAGGTTTATATTTTACATAAGAGATTGTTAAAAATTTTGATATATAACTGATTATTGTATTCAATTGGTAGAATGTTCACTTTGGAATTCTTAACGTTGATGACGAGGCCTTCGTGAAAGCTGCATCTTTTAAGCCAATGATGGCGATGCTTGATTCAAGCAAAAGGTTTATTGATCCTGAGAAATTGAATGTTAAAGATATTATTTCACGGTAACTTTAATCGTTGTTACTTTTATTTATTAAGTACGATATTAGAATTTATTTGAATACGATTATACTTATGCAGATATCTTGAGATTTTCTTCGTGAGAACAAAGGGTACATCTGGAGTAAAAGGTGTCATATTTCAATATTTTTAATAATGTTTTCAAAATTCATATATGTGTTTTTTTAATTTTGAGATATTTTATTATCAGCCAAAGCGGGAGCTTTAGATATGTTGGGAATACTTGCTCATCGATTTCCAGAATATGTCGACTTTGAAAAAAATAAAATTCTTCGCGTTTTTCTAGCCAACCTTAAAGAAAAATCCTTAACAGATGCAGCATTCACAGGATTGTACTCATTTTTATTTGCTTACCCGGATTCGATTAAAAAAGAAAATCAGTATGTTTTTAAATGTATCATGAACAGTATTACAATGGTAGAAAATGATAGGATGTATAGTATAGTTAAAAGTTAGTATCGTCATATTGCTTGGGTTTATCATTGTATTTTCTCAATTCATTCGAAACCATAATTATCTTATTATTGCATCAGCTGGACTCCAGTACATAATAGATCATTCAAATATATTTGGTGAATTTTATTTACTTGAGTATAAAGAAATATGGCAATGTCTTTGGAAATTACGCGTCCATCGAAATTCAGAAGTTAAGAACGCGGCATTTAAGGCTATTTGGTCTTTTTTGAAACAGGTTACGTTATTGTAAAGGTTTAATCATAACAATATAACAATTTTATTCAAACAATTACGCGTTAATTTTTTTAATTTAGATTGCAAAAGTATTAAATTCTGCCACAGAATTCAAAGAATTCAATTGTGTTGACGTAGGTTTAATTTCTTAAAATTTTTTTTTTTTTTTTAAAAAAAAAAGAAAACTAATCATTTTAATTATTTTTCTCAGTATTTTATGTTAACATTCGATAATATTGCGGGGGAAATCAAAAAAACATCAGATCAGCGACTAAGTAAAGAGGAACAAGACCAAAAAACAAAAGATTTGTCTATTGCAGTACGTGGTGTTGGTTATTTTGCCGCTTCCGTTAAAAAATTGGATAAAGAAGAAAAATACAAGCCAATATTTCAAAATCTCCTTAACCCAAGTGATTGGGCTATCTCAAAGTAATGCATGTGTACTGATATTGCAAGTTTTTTCATATAAACATTTATTTTATTAATATATTTTTTAGTTTAAATGAAGTTGAAATCACACACGCGCTATCACAAATCCCATTGTTTATTGAAGCCTATTGTTTTATTGGACGAGAGTATGATGAAATCTTTCATCAATTAAGGGAGACAATTGAACATGAAGTGGGACTAATGATGATTTATTTCCCACGCATGGTTTATGACTTGAGGCTCCGTTGTGTTAACGCATTTGAACATTTATTGTGGATGTTTTATCTAAAGGGCAGGGGGACTATACAAAAATTTGTTTCTAAATCATGTAACGAAAACTTAAAATTATATTTCTATTTCAAGCATGGAATCTTTTGTCTTGTTGTTATTATTTTTGTCTAATAATGTATTTATTTTTATTGCAGTTTATCAAATTTTAATTCTTACGTGTTCAGATGCTATCCAGCTTCAAAGTCGTTCTGACTTGCAAAATGCAAGTTCAGTTGGTATGATTGATGTTGTGGCGGAACATACATATCAGGAAATGTTCTTTTTCTGGGAGAATATATTTAAAGATTCAACTTTGTCGTGGATTATTGATCAAAGTGGCTTTTCGATTGAGGAAAATCAATTACGCACCATTCAGTTGGAATTCTTTTCGATACTTTATGATGAATTTATGTCGTCAGTATTTCAATTGTTACGGACTTTAAATTTAACGGTTACAGAAGCTAGAGATGCTCAGCTTGGAACATCCATAATGAAGAATAATGATCATGAAATTGACGCCAATCTCATAGCTATAGCGGGTTCCGGTGATTTAGAAACTCTTCAACCGATAGTTTTTAAGGATTTCGTTCTTTTTCAAAACCTTGTGGATTTCTGGCAATTGTTTTTGCCTCAAATAAAAAGCGATTTGTTTTCAAGATGGGTTTATCTTGCTAGTGACACGCTAATAACATTTTCCACCCAATACCCGTATGTTAGTGGATTCTACAAAATGTTAAGCTCGTGTCTGACAGTATGCGAATCTATCAAATTTTTTGACGGTATAAAGAATGTTGATAATGAGGTATCTGCAATTAGAATTATTCTAATTTGTTTTGAAATATTAACTTAAATCATTAATAAAAACCAGAATATCACGATGCAAGATTCTCGGGATCAATTATCAACAACCGCGCCACCAGATCAACGAGCGAGCTATTTCCTTTTCATTAAATTCTTTGAAGAAGTTTCTGCTAAACTTTCTCAATATAAGGATGATTTATTGGCATCATGTTTACGTCTTGTACTTTCCATTCCGCGAGAACTTATTAATATACAAAACCTTATAACTCCAATATGTATTTCATTAAAAATGGGACTAAGTTATCAAACTCTTGCAACTATTGGTATAAATGCAATTGAGAAATTAGTGGATTTGCAGGGACCTCAGGATATTAGAAAATGGCTTGAACAGATATTACCTCTCTTTAATGAATATTTATTGGTTAAGGCTGATTCGGTGGACAATCCTATTAAAGAATTTGCACATATTCGAAATTTGCAACGTAATAGGCGTGGAAATTTCAAGTCACTTGATCAGACAAGGAAAGAGAGGGTCAAATCTAAAGGACAAAAAAAATCTTACAAAACTGTCGTTGGAGTATATATCAGTTTTATAATATGTGTGTTAGACTCGCTGTGATTTAATTATTGATTGATTTTATTATTATACTATTATTAAGATTGGGCAATTAGAAAAAAATGTAGGATTACACGATTTGCAAGTGCGTGTCCTTCGTTTGCTAGGAAGACTTGGCGGAGTTAGCAAGTTTGTGTTTGAAGACATTGTAAACAATGATATGGTATATCGGTCAAGTCCCGCAATGAATCCAGCAGGATCCAAGATATCAAATAATAAATTACTTGCTTGGGATCCTGAAAGACGCTTATCATTCAATGTTCCATTTCCCGACACTAAAGTTGAAATTCTAATTGGTAAAATATTTTAAATTGAAAAAATATTTACATACATACATATATCATATTAAATTGTTTCAATTTTTAGACGAATTCTTACCACGTATAGTGGAACTCGCAGAGTCTGCACCAGATCGTAAAACAAAAATCGTTGCTTGTGAATTATTGCATTCAATCGTTATAGTTATGATCGGAAAAAGTGCATTTCAATTATCGGGGCAGAGTCAGGTATCATTTAATTATTGGAAAGAGAAAAGATATAAGTTAGATACTCATATTTATGAACGATTTTTAGAGCCCATTTGTTCGCATATATCGTAAAATATTTCCTGCCTTTCTGCGATTAGCAATTGATACTGATCCTGTACCACGAAAAATCTTTCGCCGACTTGTTGCTCAATTAATTCATTGGTATACAAATAATGCACAATATGAGAACCCAGAAACCATTGCGCTATTACAATGTTGTATTGACGCGATATGTAATCCTTGGGGTTCGCTGAGAGATTACGGTGCAGAATGTCTGAATGAATTTTTAATATGGTCGATTAAACGATCGTCGGCGGTATTGTAACATTTCTATCGAATTTCTGATATGCGTTATATTAGATTTAAACTAATTTTTTATCTTAAATAAAAGCAGGTAGAAGCAAGTTCAATGAATATGAAATCGTTACTAAAGCGATTGTATAGTTTGTGTGCTCATCCTGATTATATAAAGCGTCTCGGAGCTTCTCTCTCTATTAATAAAATTTATCGAATATTTCGTGAAGAAGAATATCTAGTTGACCAGTTTACATTTGAACTTTTGTATTGGATGCTAGTCAATCTAAGACTTTCTGATAATGATCAGTCTGCGACGGGTAAGATTTTATTAAGTTTTATTTATTAAGTGATGTATAAAATAAATATAAACTTATATTTTACATTAATTCTTTAGGGACGCGTCAACAGGCAATCTCAGCAATTCGTCATCTAAAAAAAATAATTATTGTAAAATCAAATTTATTTTTAAGTGAGACCTCCATGAGAAGGAAATTTACTAATCTTGACAGACCTAACTTATCATCTTTGGTTGAGTGGTTATTTATTGAGACAGGCAGAAAAGAACAAGATTACTCAAGTATTTGTCGCGAATTATTTGGTGAATTTGTGAAATTACTTCCAGGTAATATTGTAGAATATAATATGTTTATTTATTAGTTATTTATTCTAACGATATTTTACTTCTTATTTAAGACTTTAAAACAGGCTTTAGATGGGTTAAAGCTAGACTTGATAGAAATTCAACGTTTTTAGAGAATCTTTATAAAACTTCAGAACTTTATCCATCGAATTTGTTACATAAAAGCTTAGCTGCCCAACAGACAAAAGATTGGTGTTTGCAACTTTTATCCGTTTTAGCTAATTATAAATGGCTTACAAAGGAAAAGTTCGTGTCACCTTTAGATTTAATCACAAGTTCTGATACTATGTTAAGTAAAGCAATCATCTATTTCTTGGAAAATTTGGTACAAAATGACGTTGAACGCTTTGTTCCTGATGCTATGGATATTGATGAGGAATACCCTATGGGATCTGGAAATGTTTTAACTCCTGCAGAGAGATTGCAATGGTTAACACGAAAAATTCAAATTATCGAACACTTAATAGGATTTATTATTGTACTATTCAAAGAGACAGATCCAAACAATCTAGCACCTTTGTGGAATTCCAATATTATTGGAAAGCGATTTTACAAATTATTGGGAAATTGTTTGCTGCATCCTAATATTATTGGATTGGACCAATTTCCAGATAACATAATCAAACAAAAGTTGATTAAACACGTGGGAACATTATTTACGTTGTTTAAGGAGTTGTCTATTAATAATGAAACTCAATTGAAACAATTGGCGCAAGAGCTCGCAGAGATTGCATTTTTTGATGAAGTCGATTTATTAAATATTGAATTAGATAAATCAGGTACTTAACTGTTGTGTCTAATTATTTATTTCTCAAGAATTTAACGTTACAATAATTCATTGTAGATCCTACATATTATATCCAAATTACTCATGGATATTTGGTTCTCAGCTCGTCTGGGCTTTTTCCAGATTTATTAGAGCACGAAATGACTTCATATATGAATACTAGTTCAAAATTATATGATTACATTTTAGCCATCTGGAAGAAATTTAATGACCTTCGGGACGTTTTAGATCCACTATGGGTTGAACTTATTAGACAGTTATTATCATTTGCTCTTTCGTTTAGTAAATATAATGGTGCAATTAACCAATGGCTTCTTAGTGATATAGTCGTACGTAATGTACCTGTCTTTGTTTTTTATGCTATATACTTAATGATCACAATTCTTTTTATATTATTGAAATTGTTGTTTTAGGGCTTTCCCGGCAATAACTCGAATTTCTATCATCAAAATGGAACTATTTATTGCCAGAAATTTTCTTCAGTTGTATGTCATCATTATTTCATTTATTTTGTAATCCATCTTATCTTAAAACTAATCAAAAGTTATTAATTATTAGATCAATGAACATATTTCACGTAACTTTAGAGAATTTGCTAAGATTTTCTACGAGAATATTAGTGATTTCACTAGGGATCAAATGAATATTGATATAGTTAAGGACATAATATTAAATCTAATTGATTATTTGACCTCTAAGAAAGACACCCAACAGAGCTTGGCATTTTTGGATCATGTGAGTGCAAAAATGTTCTTAAAGAATTTTATTTTTTTATTTTAATGGTTAACTATTTATTTTATACTCTTAATTAATTATAGTTGATTTCGGAGTTCTATTTCCTTAAAAGTTTGTAAGTATATATTGCAATGTCATTTTTTTAATATTTATAATCAATTTTAACTCCCTTATTACATGCAGCGTGAAAATGTGTACTTATGATCGGCATTATTTATTGAAATTATGGAATGGATTATTTATGCTGGAGCCGAACTTACTAAGACGATTTTCGTTGAGAGAATTCCAAAATCTATTTCGTGAAGATTATGAAGCATTCCTTGATAGAAATATAGAACTTGAGTTCAAGAATGAAGCTTTGGATCTTCTACCTTTTTACTTCAAATCAGATCTGCCAAAAGAAAAGGTGAAATCATAAGGTTAAAATAATTTATTGTAAAATAAGAGTAAATTATAATTTGTTATTGATTTTTTTAGATTGAAGGTTTTATTGAATTCATTCTTTATCAACAATTACCTACTGATTCTAAGGATTATTCGAAATTTGGAACTAAAAAGTATTTTATCGTATTTTATTACAATTTTTATTTAACCTTTATATTTATTTATGGCTATTGCTAATTTTTATATAGACTAAATGAATATTTATCAGTTCTTGATAAAATTCTTAAAGCGATGGTGAGGTCCAGAAATGTGAGCTTATTTAAAATCTTGATTCCCACTTTCTGTCGCGAGAGTGACCACGTGTACGGAGAGGAATTTCAGCGACAAGCTAGCGAATTTATATCAAAACTTTCTCGTTCTAAATATGTCGATACAATGGATATAGCTTACGGGTAATTGTATTTTTTATAATTTAACTTTTTTCTGGATTTAAATCAGCTCTTAATTTGTTATTAATTTATTTTATATATACAGATATTTTACAAATCCAACATACATTAGCTTTCAACGAAACATTATTGAAATGATTTTGTCACCACCTTTGCTGCAAGGTCCAAAGATATTTGTATTAGACTTTTTCAAGAAGCATATCAATGAAATTATTGACCTTCTTGAACGTGACAAATACTCGAGAAATGTTGATGAAAAAATTTATTGTCTTAACGAAAAGGCAGGATCACTGACTCTTTTGCAAATATCCTTTTTTTAACTATTAATGACTTTGGGCATGCTATAGCTTTAAAATCTTTAACAAAATTTACATTCTTTATCTTCGTGCTTCCGTGGAAGATGTATATTCCGAAAAAGGCGAAATTGTTAAAGCTTATTGTCAAACAAGACCATTGAAAGCAAAGGAATTGACACGAAAAGTGATGGAAAAAGCACATAAGATTAAATCACGTGCGGAAAAAGTATGAATTTAATATAAGTAAAATTCTAAAATTTAAAAATTTTTTTTTTATTAAAAATTAATGATCTTAATTTATTAGGACGACAACGGTAATAAATTATTGTCTGAAGCTAATTTGCATTACCGTTGCGAGGCATACAATGCTTTGGCAGCTGTAATTTTGTGTACCCAAGACAATCCAGTGTTTTATAAAGCATTTTTATTTGCCGAAAATATTTCAAAAGGCGAATTATTATGGGAAAACATTGTTGATTTAGAGGTATTTTAAAATTTCTCGTATCTTAGTACATACTTAAAACTAACTTATAATAAATATTTAGGCGACTTATAAAATAAAAGTTGAATTAAATCAGCCGTTTTTTAGATCAAAAGTCGATGATCTTAAATCAAGATCTGGAAGAACCTTCAAGGAAGCAAAACTGTGCGATATTTAAATTAATCGACTTATATTTGTTTTTAAATATTCTCATACTCATTGAACCTAATTTACTATATTTTAATAAAGATCAAGTAGTTTGAAATATATTGCGTCGCAATATTTGGCAGATTCAAGTGTAACCCAAGTTGAGTTCGTATATGAGTGCTTTTTGAACCCTTTTATAATAGATAACTGATCAAATGAAAAATCTTCGTTAAATAGGGAGGTGCCCTCTTTAAAGAATTCCCTGATGAATCTGAAGATAATGTTAGTGAATCCGACTCGGATCCAATCCCAATGGAGATTGACGAACAAGTTGAAAATAAATTAGAGTAAATTATAATTATTAATTATTAATTTTTGTCTCTTAAGTTACTTATCTTTATATTTCAATTTATTAGGCTTGAATTGGAGATTGATGAGTTTAATCGCCATCCTTGTATGAAAATTCTTATTAAAGTTATAGATCGACTCCATAGTCAATTAACAAAACCGGCAGATCCAGTTGAGTTAATGCCTGGTTGGATGAATGATATGTATAAAAAATTTACAAATATAGGAAATGAAAATAAAGGTAAATTATTATTGGTTAAATAATTTCAAGTTTGAACTTTGCTAAATTGTTTTTTATTCATGTAGAAAATGACACGCATATCAATATACGGTTATTTATTGCTAAAATTATAATTAATATTCCAGAAGCATTTGAAAAATATGCTTCTTCATGGATTCGTCCTGTTATAAAATTGATAACTGAAGGAATCTCATATGGCGAAGGAATTAACTATTTTATTCAGGTAATTGCGATTTGAGCTTAAATTTTTATAATTGATAATTATCCTATTTTATTATTTGTATTTAGGACCTTTGCGCGATTGTTACTGTCTGGGGTTCTTTCGTTAAGTTAGAATCTCATCAAGATAAAGTTCTAATATACGAATTGATGGTATTAATCTTAGTTTACTTTTAAATCTTTTTTTTTTTTCATTGTAATTTTAAAATTTTACCTTATAAATTTTCCAGGAGTTTTTGATGAAAAATTCTTATAATGAATCACGCGTTATCATTAGGAATAATATTATAATCATTAAAGCAATATTCGAAATTTGGAGTGAATTAATTGTTGTACCTACGGTAAAATTTCTAGCATATTTAATATTCAAATAAAATTAATTTCGTTTTTAATGTTAAAAAATACTGTCAATTTCAGCGCGTCATTCATGAACTAATTAGTGATTCCACAGGGAATGTTGACAAAGTTTATACAGGATTACAATTACTAGGAATAGTCTTAGCTCATGACAAGCCCTTGTTTCAAGACGAAGTTGGACTTGATTTAGGCGGTTTAACGTCTGATAAATTCTATATGGATTTAACAAATAATTTATTGAACCATATTAATTCAAATGTTCGTGCGTTGGCTGCTGAGGTTTGGAAAAAAATTAATTTATCTTATCATAAACCATTTTGACTTGTTTTATTTAACTTATCGTTATATATATAGGTTTGTGGTTTGGCCGTAAAACATTTAAGGAAATATCATTGTTCAGAAGGCTTATCGTCTTTATTGAATCCGATGTTGCAAAAAGTAATTTTTTATTTCAATGATTTCTAATAATTTTAAATTTTTTAATTATGAATTAATAGTTTGATTTATGAATAGATATCTGGAATGTATAAACAATCGTTATCTAATGAATCTGACATGAAAAACTTCCTTACTGTTATTCATCATATCTCAATGCACGATGTCGACGTAGCTATTAGATTTCTAAAATATGTCTTCGGTATTCTACCAAGATTACTAAATAATAAGATATTAGCTTTAGAAATAATTTCATTTTGCGCAGGACATGATCCAGATTTGCTTACGAATTTGCAAAGGGATCGACTTCTAGGCTTTTTAAAACACAGGTAATTGTACTTTCCCTTATTAATTCATATTAGCTGAGCTTAATTTTTACAAATTATTCCAAAAGAGATGAAAACGAACAGTTGCTTGCCTTAAGAATATTAGCTGGTGTACTTCAGGAGATTGATGTATCGACATTTGAATATTATTTGGAAAGTTTGGTCGAAAGCTTTCAAGATCATCCTAATAATGATTGCAGAGTATCCTTGATGTTTATTAAGAGGATTATGATTTATTTAATAATAATTTCTAACGAATCCTTAACTTGCGAAAATGTGCATTTAGAAATCTTATTACACGATTTTGGTCAAAATGTATAATAAGATTAATGAAAATGATGAAATAAAACATAAATTGAAAATAAATCTTTTACGGGGATTAATAGATACAGATGAATCGATTCAGCAAGCATTAATTGAATTTTGGCACGCACAGGAAGAACTTTCATATGATACATTTACAAAGCTAAAAGAGCTTATTGGGTTTGTATTATATGCTCTTAAAAATTTTTTTTAAAACAAAAGAAAAAAAAGAAAAAGCGTTTATTCCTAATGCTAATTTAATCTTTAATGAAACTAGAAATCTTTATTATACCGAGGCCGAGAATTTATTTCTTAATTATGCCTGTTACCTATTACTTGAAGGATCCAAGAAAAGTATTGATTATAATAAGCCTATATTTGATCAACCATTGCCGCAATCTAGATTTGATGAAAATTATGATGACATTGACACTTCATGGAGAGTAAATAATACTATGACTCCTTTATTCGTGAATACACAAACAAGCAAACCAAAGGTAAAAGGAAAAAAAAGATGATTGTTTTTTTCAATAATTTAACAAAATTATTTGCTTGTTATTTACAGGGAAATTTTAAAAGGCAAGAGGGTTTAGTTCGAGCAACGAATAAAGATTTGGCGTTTAGTTTGACTCTTGATCCAGGCAAGAATCATTTGCATGGTTTTTCAATAATCTTTTTATTATAGGATATATTATTCATTTAATTAAACAGGAAATACAGGACTCGGTTCTCAAGTTGCTGGCTATTCTTTGACACAGTCAAATTTGTTATTTTCACAACCGTTTACCCAAAGTTCTAAAAGTGATCAAACAGATCAAGACGGTACACAAAGGTAATTATTCGTTCTGAACTATTAATATATAATTCACAACCAAATTACCTAAATTTTTTCTATATAGATCAGCACGAAGTTCAGAATATCAAAGATTTGGTCGACGATCCCTCAAAACGTATTCTCAACTTGATTTTAAACAAATTATGGCATCGCAAAAAAAGCAAGATGAAATATACAGAACTAGTCAAAACATATATCCGGAAAATATTTCAATGTTACGTCAATATCGAGTCGGTAAGCTAAGCTGGGATAAATTTTATTTGAAAACTCACTTTTCATCATTTATTCATTATTATTTATTGTGATTAATATCAAATTTTAATAGGAGAACTCCCTGATATTGAAATTAATCATGGAGATCTAATTAATCCATTGCAAACATTGGCACAACGAGATTTAGACATATCTCGAATTTTATTCACATCCTTGTTTGTTTCAATATATAATCAACTTGACAATAAAATACAGGTAAAATATCATCTGGCTATTCAATTGAGTGTTTACTGTTTTGAATATATACAAAATAATATGTATTTATTGTAGTCAGAAGAGATAAATGAGTACAAAAAAGCCATGGGTCAGCATATTCAGAACATATTTAGCAAAACCACAATGAATTTCCCTCCATTTATTGGAAGCTGTTTAAGAATATGCTATGAAGTCAATGATATCGAAATTGATCCCAATATGATTCGTAAAGCATGTAATTTAAGTTCAACGGAATCATTGGGAATTATATTGATAGAACGGCAATTATTACACACTTCTTCAGAAAGAGGTAAATTAGTTTTTTTTTGTTCTTTTCATTAGAATAATAATAGACGACAAAAAATTTATTTTTATTTCTGATTTAGAATCAAAAAGGCTACGTACTACAAATTCCAGCCTTGTCGCTTCAAGCAAAAGGCCTTGGATTGAATTGAGTCATTTATATAAATCTATTGATGGTCATGATGTTTACAAAAGTATCTATGAAAGCAAAATAGTTGTCAGTGAACTTACAAAAGGTAAGTAATCATAGTAGAATTGTTAATATATCATGCAATAATATAATAAATTTGGTTTGATTTACAGATGCCCTTAATGCTGAACTTTTGGGAGATTACGCACTAGCATGTAAATATTATTTAGAAGCGTTAAAAAGTGAAACTGATGTTGATGATATTGAGGTTTGTTTATTGTAATATTATAAATATATTATTTCAATAGGATTTTAATATTTTAATAACCTTAATATATTAGGTTGCTTTGTGGGAAGAAAGACGTTTTGATTGCTTTGAAAAGTTATGTCAATGGGATGACTTAGCAGAGACTGTTCTTGTTGATATTGAAGGTCAATTAAGTAACTTATGGGAAGATGAATTACAGGTTTGGAGAAATTCTTATATTTAATCGTGAATATTATACTTATTATTTAATTAATTAAAATTGATGTAAAATTTTCAGGATATATATTTACAACATTTTATCCATAGCTTCTTTAAATTATCACTCAGCGATGACAATAGCGATGACAACAGTGAACATCGTCAGCTCTTTTTTGATTTTATTAATAGTGCTATAAGTAATCAATATCAAAAATCTTTGTTGACTACGCAATATCCAATCGGTATGTAAATAATGTTCGTCGAAAATAATAGCTTGTAACACAAACCTCAAAAGATAATTTTTGTTTTAGAACTTGCATTGAGTTCAGTAACGAAGAAGGATTTAGAACAAGCCCGATTATATGTTCGAAAAGCATTTGATAATTTCTTATTCACATGGTCCACTTTACATCCATTGGCAATTGGTACTCGATTGGGTAAACTAAGTTCTTTGCAGCAGGTAAATTTTGCTATAATTTGTATGATATTTGATTATCAATAATTTCTAGAAAATATATTATTCAAATTTTTAGATAGTAGAAATAGAGGAATTTCTGAATCTTACCCAGTCTTCTGAAGAGGATCAAATTTGGAATAAATTAATCTCACGTTGGGAAAGGAGGTAAAATAGTAGTTTTAACATTAAACTTTACTTGCTAGTTTTTTCATTATTTTTCGATTTTAGATTTCCTTCAAAAACTCTTGATTCTTCCAATACATGGGATGATATTGTGACAACTCGTCAATCTATCCTTAATGAAATGGCCGAAATAATAAAAGTAAATCATGTAAGTTACAAATTGTTATTTTAATGTTTGTCTCTTATATCAATGGTTATAATTTTTTTTTAATCAGTTTAATAGAAGAAAAGTTTCATTGGAAAGTCAAAGTTTGTTGAAAATGTCATCAGCTGCACGAATACAAAGAAATTTTGAAGTTGCTCGAGTTTGTTTAAGTAAAATAAGAAATTTGAAACTTATCGATGACAAGAGATTGTTTTATTATCAGTTTAAACTGAATCTTCGTGAAGCTCAAAACACAATTGATACTGAAAGAAAGGCAGAAATATTACTAGCATTATCAGAAGAATTTAAAAAAATAAAGGTAGAGGTATAACATTTGGTTTTATATTCTTATTAGATAATTAATATACTAATTTTTTTTTTTCAGTCTCCTGATCTTAAGAATGATATAAAGATGAGAATAGTAGAAAGTGAAACATATGGACTTTTAATTTCTGAACTAGATAAAAGGGTACCTAATAGAAGCTTGTCCAAAATCAAAAATAACAAAAATTATTTTATTGAGCAAGGATATAATCTTTTTAATAATGCCTCGAAGGAAACAACTTTACAATTAAAGGTAAAAGTACAATAACTTAATACCATTAAACTTTTTCATATTTCTAATACATCCAATACCTTTTTATGTTAAATAGCCAACAATGCACGCTAAAGTCCTTGTCAAGTTTGCTAAATTCTGCGATTATTTTTTACGTAAACTTGATTCTACAGAGGAACAAATGGTAATTATAATGAAATATTATTTTCAACTATGTTAAAGATGTTTTTACATAGATTTTTCGCCATCTAAAAATTATTTCATCTGTTCTATAGCAAATTATATTTGATCCTGCGCAGTATGCTTCTAATGTAGTAGAGAGCATATTGCAAGCAATGGAAAATGGTTCGAAAGAAGCAACTGAATTATTTCCAAGATTGCTTCAAATTATTGAAAAATATCATAATACACAATCAATATTTAAAGAGAAGGTAAATTTCCTTATATCTTATCTTATCTTATTTATTATAGTATTCATAAAATTCTCTTAGGTGGAATCTGTTGAGTCTGTATGGAAATTTATTCGATGGATTCCTCAAATTGTTGCGATCTTAGATCAATCTATAGCTCATTGTGTTTTCCCAATATTATTTAAGGTATGTGTAAATAAGTATATTTTAAGATTGCTCCGATTTTAACTTATTTATTATAATTTAAACAATAGCTTGCAGAAGAATTTCCTAGGAGCTTGTATTATCCGCTTACTATTAGTAGCGAATATTATAAATTCGATGAAAGTACTCTTTTAGTCCGAGAAAATAAATCAAAAGTTCAGGAACTAAAACAAATGATAAAATGTGATGTTACTGATATATTTGTAACTGAGCTCCGTAGACTTACAGATTCCGAGATACATTTTTGTAATTGGGCCAATTCGGTTTATGTATGTATAAATTATATGAATTGTAAAAATATTGATTTGACTAATTTTTCGAATATCTAGATGTTGATCAAGGCGAACAGTTCAGGTGATAAAGTAGAAGAAATAAAGACCTCTTTTCAAGAAATTAGCTCATTTTTGCTAAAGCCTAATTCTCATCATGGAATTTTTGATATCCTTTAATTATTTTGTTACTCTTACGACTATCATTATGCCATATATTAATTCCTTAACATATCTTACCTAAAGAATTTGTTAATCGGCATTCTGAACATTTGTTGAATCTTTGCGGTAAGCTCTAATTTTAAATTCTTAAACAAGTGTATATAGGTAATTAATATGCCAAGATATGTTATAAATTTTATAGGAAGTGAAGGTTCAATATTAGCAAGAATGTCGCCAAACGATTTTAAATCAAAAATATGGGATTATTACATAAAAAATATTAAACGTCAAGACAGAAGAGCACAAGAAGGTGCTAATTTATTGAAATCTTATTCTTCTTGGCTTGCTGAGTATTCTTCCTCAAATGTTGGAAAGGTATTAATATCACAGAATTTTTATGACTTTTAAATGTTTTCTAGTAATTGATTATATATATATTTTTACAGGAAATTGAAATTCCGGGACAATATGATGGATTATCATGTATTCCTGACCCAAGTAAACACGTCAAGATCTCGAGTTTTAATCCCAAGATCATGGTTCTATATTCATTACGCAAACCAAAACGAATTAGTATATTGGGTACAGATGGCAACGAATATCCATTTCTTGTGAAAGTAAGCCTATTTTATAATCATCGGTTTTCCGTTTTTTTTCTCCTTATAGTTTTGACATGATTTTTTTTTTAAAAAAAGGGGGGCGAAGATTTGAGATTAGATCAAAGAGTCCAACAATTATTTTCACTTATGAACGAAATAATGAAAAAAGATTCTTTCTGTTCCCAGCGTAATATAACACAAAGAACTTACAAGGTTATGAGTTAACGTTACATATTTGTATTTATTTATTAAATATTAAAATGTCCCTTTATTTATTTATAGGTTGTTCCAATAACGGGTAGTCTTGGAATAATAGAATGGATCAATAATACAAGGCCCATGCGTTCTTTTATTGAAAGGGAACTTGATGATTCTAGAGTATTCGATGATGCACAATCAATGCATTCGCGTTGGGTTCAACAATACCAAAGTATGAAATTCATATTTAATGAAGTGTATTGTGAATTTTATATTCAATATATACTTTAACTTTCAAATTTTCCTACTTTTTTATTTGAAATAGACTATCATAGTATGTTTATGAAAGTAGACCGTGATGCTGTAGTTCGACATTTTAAAGACCTACAGAGAGACATTGATAATGATTTGTTAAAAAGGGCACTATATAAGCTTGCTGCTTCCCCTGAAGCACATTTATCGATTCGATCCGAATTTGTAAAGTGTCATGCAGCAATCAGCATATGTGGATATCTTATTGGTATTGGAGATCGGCATTTAGAGAATTTCTTAATTGATATGACGAAGTAAGATTACAATGATTTTTATGATTTTTATATTAAATACTCAAATAATTTAAATAACTTGATTTGATTCTATTTTTAGGGGATCATTGATATCTATTGATTTCGGTCATGCATTTGGGTCAGCGACAGAAACATTAGAAGTTCCAGAATTAATACCCTTCAGACTCACCAGGCAGATAGAAACATTAATGGAACCTCTTGGGTCTAGAGGGCTTTTGGAGTACCCGATGATTAAAATATTGCAGAGTGAGTAACCCTAAAATGGAAAATTTTGTATAAAATTTAAATTTTCTAATAATGTTTACATAATGAAATCTTCATTTACAGTAATGCAAGCAAACAAAGATATCTTATTAAATGCAATGGACATCTTTGTCAAAGAACCATTATTGGATTGGCTAACTCGTGCAAACAATCAAAGTAGGTTATTTAAATAAATCTTTTAATCATATTGATACACTCAATTACTAAACTTTTCTTAAATTAGAAAATCGGAATAGTAATGAGATTGGTGAAGAGAATTTGCAAACCGTGGAATGGTATCCACGACAGAAATTAGATATTGCTCGACGCAAGCTTGAGCTCGAAAATCCAGCCTGTATCCTTTATATATATAATTTTTATACAATTAGTCTTTATTACATCATAACCTATCCTTAACATTTTCAATTTCCTATAGATATCATTTGTGACGAATTGAAAGCTGGCCATTCAAATAAATCTTGGTTTGCTCCGATTATTAATATTGCTAAAGGGGACCCAAATCATAATGTTAGGACTAGGACATGCCAAAAGTGTTTTAGTGTTAAAGAACAAGTTGAATGCTTGATTGATTTAGCTACAGATCCATATGTGTTAGGTTCTATGTGGGTTGGTTGGCAAAGTTGGGTATAAATACTTTATGTAGATAATTATAACCTATTAAAGCAAAATATTATTATGTACACATATATAAATAGTAAATGAAGATCGATGTTCTTTATCTGGGACAGTCTTCTCAATTGACTAATGTTCATATCTAAAAAATAGAAACGTAAAAACAAAGAGAATTAAAGTGATTTAGGGGAACTTCTATGGTATTTATATGCAGAGTTTGCTTAACATACAAAATGCTTTAAATAGAAATCTTAAGAAAATCGCAGTAAATCGTATTCCATAATTCCGGTTTTCTTTTATTACGTAAATTAAAAATTTAGTAATAATTAGTCATGCGATTATTCGTTCCACTCGTGATTCGTTTTTTTATCTTCTAATTCTAAAAAACAATAGATTTATATGCATTATGAGCTTTTTTATATTAATATAAATTTACTTGTATGAAATGATTTTTTTTCCAAGAAATATCTATAACGAAACCTCGGTTTTCTATGAAATATTATGAAATAATGAATTTACATCTTGAATTTAAATTTCCATATTTATTTATTGAATGAAGAAAAATACTATAAATACAAGCATTTTTCAATTCATTTTTTTTTTCATCGTTAATTAATTAATTTGAACTCAACATACACTCCTTCCGTTTATTAATAATAACAATACAAAAATTTTCAATGAAATGATATTTCATTTCTAAACAACTCTAAGTAAATAATAATTGTGCATATCTTTAACAAGATGCATAATTTGTACTTTAATTTATCCTTAATATGTCCCTCGTTTATAAAATATGAACGTCAAGATGAATACGATTTTAGAGTACCTTAATACATTAATAAACAATCTCTTCAAATATCCTCCATCAACTTACGATAATAAAGATCATATGAACAATCTCTTCAAATATCCTCCATCGACTTACGATAATAAAGATCATAAAGCTGATCTAATATTTTCAAATGGAATAATAATCACCATTAACATCCCGTCATTAAACAAAATGCAATCCTTATTAAATAGATACTCTATAAATGATGAGAAACCAAAGAAAATTGAAGGGGCATTTAATTTATACTTCGAGTTGATAAAAGATGAAGTTCTTAACCATTATCCCGAATTAGATATTGATTTGGCTTGTACTGCTGCTAAGACTTGGAGAGGCGCTGATGTTCATTTTCGTGAAGAATTCGAAAAATTAGATTTTCAATTAGAATTAATATAAAAATAATCTAATATAAAAAATGCTGCGCTGGTAATAACAAAAAAAAATCGCAGCACGTTCATTATATAAATTATATAAAAACCTTTTCTTATTATATATATTATTACTATTACTTAAGAGAATTTTAATTAGAATTTTAACAATAATGTTAATTGATATATTTATAGAAATTCATTATAGAAAATAATCGCTTATTTATTCATTCATTCATAGAATCGGGCATAGATATATAGAATTTAATTCGTGTCACATTTAATTTCTTTTAATTTCCAAATAAAGTGTATAATAAATTAAAATTGCAGTTTTTCTTTGGCTAATAAAAAGCATCACGTTATTCATTTATTTTCATGCAACAATTCCTTTTTTGGGCTTACCGTATGATGTTTTACGGGTTAGTTGTTATGTATCCCTTAGAAAATTCTAGTAAGATAGAATTTCGTGAAAGAACACGGAATATAAAATACGGATCTACAGATGAAAGGAGAGAAGGAAATGGAAAAACTTTTTGTTTATTTATAGAATAATAATTACGCTTTTACCGTTAGTCCTAACAATGGATATTAAATCAATTCCTTTCAGGATTTCGCATTCTATAAACCTTTTTATATTACAGCGATTTCATAATATACGGGACACCCATCATTTTTACTCCATGCCAAGAGAAACTCGGTAAGATTCGGTATAACTCAGAATAAATAAAAACTACACCGCTCCGAATCTAACAATACAGTTTTTACCTTATTCTGAACTTTACCGAGTTTTACCGAATTACCGAGTTGTCTCTCGGTAATTATGAAATCAGCTGTAATAATAACCAGCCCATAAAATCTTCCTAAATATGCCGAAAGATTTCTTGTAAAACCGAAAAAGTTGGATTTTTTTTTGGAAGACATATTAGATTTCCGGAAGTTTTTATTAATACCGGTAAATTTATTAGTTCCGGTTCCATATAACTACAAAAAAAATTTATTTAAAATATTATTATCATAATTTAATGTAATAATAAAGATCAGCCTGGTATACAAAATTATATCCATGAATAAAAATAGAATTTGAACTATTTAATACTTACCAGAGGCCAGGAGTGATTTTCACCATATTACATGATTTATAATTATGATATTAAAATTTAAACCTTTTCATTTTTGAAAAAAGTAAAAAAAAAAACCAAAAAAATTAAAATTTTTAAGATAGCATTATATAATTGAAAATATAATATAAATAAATAAATATATGTAGAATTTTCTTTTCTTTCTAATGAATACAGTCATTCCCTTTATAGTCACACCTTTTGGAACCACCAAATAGTTATAGTGAGGCTTTACATATACAGTCACATTTATGCAAAGCTTCATTTTGGTGTGATTATATATGATTTTTGATTGTATCTAAGTAAAATGAATGCTAACTTGATTATCTGATATAGAAATTATATAAAAATAAAAAAAAAATAATTTTAATATTTTCTACTTTCCACCTTCAAGTTACCAAATTTGAACTTATAATTTTTTAGCTTACATAAACAGACAAACATATACATTAAAAAATGCATAAAGTTACCACTTCTTTTATATTCATTTTAGCTATATACTAAGAAAATCTTATTGTTATTATGAAAATATACTATAAAACTGATGAAATAATTATCTTCAGAATATATAATACATTTCTAAATACTATATATTATGGACCATAATACCCTCTATATATAGTACTAGAACCCACTTACTTCTAATAGAGGTCTTCAGAATTATAAGGTAAAATTTATACCAAAATTAAAATTTAGATTTCTTAATAGCTAAAGGTAAATTATATATACAATAAATAAAGATCTTTAGTTTTATAAGGTAAAATCAAAAGAGGTATCCAGTTTTATGAAGTAAAATCAAATATTTAGTTTATAAAAATAGGACCCTAAATAATACTAAAAAAACTCTAATCTGATTTTGTATAAACCTTATAATAAATTCTGATTTCAAAGTTATATTAACTTTTTGGCTTCAAATTTTGCTATCTTGAGAACCAGTAATTGGATTTTAATTAAATATTATATTTATTAAAAAGAATTAATTTATAAAATAAAAAAAATCCCAATTTTATTAAATTATATAAACAATATATAATATTAATAATAACCAATCAGAAATCAATAGTTATAAATTATATAATTTAATATTCAATTAAATTCTACCTTTGTAATTTTTTATTTTTCATAAAATTTTTTTTAAAAATAATTATAATTTACATAAAATATTAATATTAGAGTTTTATCTTTTATTGTATCTGTGATATATTGCATTTCTATATAAAAATCAAAAATAGCATTCTAAACTCTTTTTGATATACTAAGTAAAATTGTAAAGCAAGTAAAATATATATATTATATGATTTTTAAATATATATACTATAAATATTTACACTAAAAATGTAAAAAAAAAGAATTAAAAAATTAGCAAAAATTAGCAAATACTGTATTAGCAAATTTATTATATAAAAATTGCCAAAAAGAAAAGCAATATATCATATATGTGAATAAATTAATTTCAAATTTGCTATATAAAATTATATAGTTTCAACTTTAAATATTATAATAGTAATAATATTATAATAAAACTCTATTTACTTATTATAATAGAGTCTGATAGGGATTTTTGTAAAAAATTTCAAATTTATTAGTAATTTTACCAGTAATTTATTAGTTAACTGGTTTAAAAAAATAAATAATTATAGTACTTAGTATAATATTTTCTTTTTTATATATAATTTATTTAAAAATAGATATATTTTTCCTAAAAAAAAATTTCTAATTCAGTAAAATTTCTAAAAATTAGGAAATTTTTTTAGAAAAAATACATGATTATATAATAGGATCTTTAAAATATTTTATACAGTCATCACTGAATCTTCTATTCCAAAAGGTTTAGTTCAGTATATAGTAAATTCGTTATATAATATACTGAACTTCTGGATAATTTAGACCAAATTTGCAGTACTGGCCAGAATTATGATTTCATTTGACATAAATTTTTGAAAAAATTATTGATAATCCTGGCTAGCACTATAAATATGACCTGGATTAATATATAATTACATGACTATTCGTTATAAAAAGTAAAATAATATTATGGCTAATATATGAGAGGCTGGTTAAGTTCAGTTCAGATGCATTATATAGTGTTTTATTATAAAAGTTCATTATATACAGTGAAATTATTTATAAAAAATCAGTTCTAGAAATTCCAGTTCAGTATAACAAGATTTCGGTATAAACAGGTTCATTATAACCAGTGGTGACTGTATATGAAATTTATTTATGATTCTGGTAATCTTTATTAAAAGTAAGTAAATCCTATTCTAATTAATTTGTAATCTGTATAATAACTAAGTAAAATTAATAGTCTAAAATGGAGCATGATTTTGTAGATCACTTAAGAATAACTAAAAAGCACAAATTTCAGTTACTAGATAACATAACATTCCATCTTTACTAACATTGCACAAAACTGTTTTAAAATATTTCCAAAAACAGAGTTATTTTTCTAATTATGATAAAAGCACTTTTTTAAAAAAATATCACAACTTTACTTTGCAAGGAAAGTGGATTCCATGTAAAATTGATGGCAATATACACAATACGAACATTTTATTTTACGCTTATTTATACAAAAAAAAGGTTTTTATTTACATTTAGGACGTGAAAGTTATTGTAAACTCTGTTCTTGCTGCCTTTATATTATATTCACGCAAATAGCGACCTATCCAATTCTGAATGATTTCCACCTTAGGCACTTCCTCCTCATCTAACTAACCTCCTTCTACCTTTTTTTTTAACACTTCTAGCATAGTTGTAACTATATATCTTTTACTTTTATTAATATTACCAGCTAAAAACAATTCTATCAAAATATCTTTTACTTATTTTGTCATTCGTTTATCATTATCCTTTTTACCATATTTCTGATTAGCTTTCAAGGCCCAACCAAGTGGCAATGAAAATTAGCTAGTCATTAGGTCAAAAGAAAGACAAGAATTTTCAGAAATTTTAAAAACAATAGTAAATATAGATCAGTCAATTTCTTACACTAAGATGTTTTTTTGAATTGATTGGTTCAAGTTAAAGAGTGGTAGGTTTATCAAATTCTCTGCAAAAACAATTTATTTTACTGGTCAAAATCAAAACTTTCAGTCATATGACAAATTGGCAAAGTTTGGCAGATCTGTCATACATTTTAGCTCAATTTCAGAACTTATTAAAAATTGGCCAAATTTCAACATAGTATGATTGTCAGTTAATTTATAAAAACCAAAATCAGCTTATGATGTACTAATCCACAGTCACAGTAAATTAAATCTGGCTTATCAAATAGTTGATCTATTACCGAATTTAGACTTTATTTAAACAAGTTTCAAAACTTTATCTTCATCTAACTTCTCTTTTTATCCTTAATTTCTAAACGAAACATTTTGGATTTTTTTTTGTTTAATTTTTTATCAGAATATTAGTTAATGTTCCGATTTTCTAATATTTTTATTTTTTACAAATTATTTTTAACGTTTTAATTAATTTTTTTTTTATATTTTCAATTGAAATGTTAGATAACGTTCCAATTTTTTATTTTTTATTTTTGCAAAACTATTACTTTAAAAAAAACGTTTTCTAACATTTTTTATATTTTTATGTAGGAAATTAGTTCTAGCGTAAATACTGATATTTCAGGTAAGTTTCAAAAAAAAAATTTGTAACTTTATAAAATAATATTTTTTTATATATTTTATATGTGGAAAATCGGCTCTAATGTAGATGTAGATAAGTTTCAAAACTTTTATTTTGAAACTTCTTTAAAACGTTTTTTAATATTAAAAATGTTCTTTTTATATATTTTATACATTAGCCTACAATAAATATTCAGATTTTTTTTTTATTTATAAAATTTATATATAAAATTCGTAATTTTGTGTACATATAAAAGATTTATTTGTACATATTAATTGACAAATAAATTTTATTATATTAAAATATAAAATGTTAAGTTATTATACGAAAAATATTATAGTAAAAAAATCAATATTATCTTAAAACATAATGAACAGTGGTCAATAGCATTAGAAAAAACAAGACAATATATAAACCAATTTATTAGAGAGGGAAATAGGGTATTTTGGAAAGTATATAATAACAAAAAAATATATAAATATAATATAACCTTTCTTTTTTTTTTTTTTTTTGTTTAGAGGGTAGTGGAAGCATATACTGAAATCTTATATTATGGTGATCCTATATAATTCAATAGTAATTATAGAAGGATATAGGTGAATTTTATAAGGTGATGGTAGGGCACAGGAGCAATCTTATGGATGGGGAACTGGTTTGGAGTTTTAATAAATTAGTTATATAACAGGTGCTTTTGTATTCTCACATATAATTAATAAACTCACAAATTGCACTACCTTGCAAAAAAAAAAAAAATCAATATTTAGTATGACCACCTTTGGCCTTAATTACTGCTTTAACCTGATTAGGCATACTCAAAATTAGGTGATGGCACATTTCAATGGTGATTTTTCGCCATTCTTCTTGTATTACCTCAATTAACTCCTGTTTAGTCTTAGGCAAAGGCTTCTTTTTTCGGACCTGATAATCCAAATGGTTCCATAAATTCTTGATGGGGTTTAGATCAGGGCTTTGCGCCACCCAATCTAAAATTGGAATACTATGCGTTGTCATCCACCAAACACTGTAAGATGAAGTATGACATGATGCTCCATCTTGCTGAAAAATGGAGTTGGGGTAATTGTCAACCCATGGGATAAAATTATTAGCCAGGATATTAATGTATTCGTTTGAATCCATGTTTCCTTCCACCACAACCAAAGGGCCAACCCCATGCCAACCAAAACACCCCCAAAACATCACTGATCCTCCCCCAAACTTAACTGTAGGTTGAATACAATTATTATTGTATACTTCTCCAGGACTTCTCCACACTCTTGCTCGACCATCTGGTTGAAAAAGAGCGAACCTTGACTCATCCGACCATACCACTTGTTTCCATTCCTCTACCCAATTTTTTTTTTCTTTGCACCATCTCAAGCGGTCAGTTCGATGTTTTTGGGTTAAATGAGGCTTTTTTTGTGCAGTATAACTTCGTAAACCTTCATCATGAACATAACCTCTGACTGTATTATAGTGCAAAGTTGTGTCAAGACTGTTATTTAGCTTGTCTGTTACATCACCTAGAGGAGAAAACCGGTCAGTTCAGATGATACGTTTTAAAGCTCAGGTATCACGTTCACTGAGTAACTTTGGTCTTCCAGGACGTTGCTTAGGTTCTGCAGAACCTGTTTCTTTATACTTTTTTATAATATCATTTACAGTACTGGTCAGAATACCAAGCTGAACAGAAATAACTCGTTGCCTGATACCACTAAGATATGCACCAATAATTCATTCCCGGTTAGTCTTTGAAACTTCGTTTCTGCGCATTTAAAACTAGAGGAGAAGTGAAAAATAAATATTTTGTTATCTCCTTTATTTATATGTGCGATAGGGAGAAATCACTGATCATAGTACAGGGTTGCAATTTCACGTAACAAAAATCCAAATATTTATTGTAGGCCAGTGTATATAGGAAATCTAACGTGAACGCCTATATTTCAGATAAATTTTGAAACAAAAGTTTCAAAACTTTCTTAAAAAACATTTTTTAATTATGATTGTAGGGATATCAACTCCAAAGTTGGATACCGAATCCCAAAGGTAAAATTTCATTATTTTCAAAACTTTAATAAAAAAATGTTAATTTTTAACTTTTTTTTATCTTTATTGTAGGGATATCATCTCTGAAGTTGGATATCGAATCCTAAGGTAAAGTTTCAAAGATTCTCTTTGAAACTATTAAAAAAAAATGGTTTTAACATTTTTTCTTATTTTTATTATAGGAATATTAGCTCTGAAATTAGATACAAAATCTCAAGATAAAATTTCAAAGATTCTCTTCGAAACTATTAAAAAAATGGTTTTAACAATTTTTTTACTTTTATTGTAGGGATATCAGCTCTGAAGTTGGATACCGAATTCCAAAGGTAAGTTTCAAAGAATCTCTTCAAAACTATAAAAAAAAATGTTTTTTACCATTTTTTTTATTTTTTTATAGAGAAATCGGCTCTGACTTGGATGCTAAAATCCTAAAGGTAAAGTTTCAAAAAATTGAGAAAACTTTTAAAATTTATAAAAAAATGTTTTAACATTTTTTTTATATTTTTGTAGGGATATCAGCTCTAAAGTTGGATACTGAATCCTAAAGGTAAAGTTTCACTATTTTCAAAATTTTAATAAAAAAATGTTAATTTTTAACATTTTTTTTTATACTTTTGTAGAGATATCAGCTCCTACTTGAATACCGAATTCTTTAAGGTAAAGTTTTGAAATTTTTTTCAAATTATTAAAAAATATTAAAAAAACGTCTTTTGACGTTTTTTTATATTTTGTAGGGAAATCAGCTTCAAGTTGGATATTGGATTCCCAAAAATTAGGTTTGAAATTTTTCTAAAATTATTAAAAAATATTAAAAAAACTATTTTTTTAACGGGTTTTATTATTTTTTGTAGAGAAATCAGCTCTGACTTGTATATCAGATTCCCAAAGGTTAGTTTTGAAATTTTTTTCGAAACTATTAAAATATATTAAAAAAACATCTTTTAACGTTTTTCTTATTTTTATTGTAGAAAAATCAGCTTCAACTTGAATACTGGATTCCCAAAAGTTAGTTTCAAAATTTTTTTCAAAACTATTAAAAAATATTAAAAAAAAATGTCTTTTGACATTTTTTTTATTTTTATTGTAGGGAAATTGGCTCCAACTTGGATACTGGATTCCTAAAGGTTAGTTTCAAAATTTTTTTTGAAACTATTAAAAAAATATTAAAAAAACCATTTTTTTAACGGATTTATTATTTTTTTATAAAGAAATTGGCTCCAACTTGTATATCAAAATTCCAGGTAAATTTTGATTCAGAACTTCTTTATTTTATAAAAATGTTATTTTAATGATTTTTTTTTTTTTTTAGAAAAACTGGTCTGACTTTTGGACTATAAGTGAAATGTCAGTAAATTTTTGAATAGCAATTTGAAAGCTTTAAAAAACTGTTTTATTGAAGATATTGAATTTTACTTATATAGATTTTAGATTTTAGAATACATTATAAATATAATTTTTTTTTTTTTTTTTTTAAAAGGCGCGATCATGTTTATTGATAATA